>JARYGA010042072.1:0-14613 GCA_030545235.1 Helianthus tuberosus | reverse complement strand
TATTTTAGCCAGCAACGACGTCACGAACGTGATTCTATGGACGTCATGAACATCTGGCGCAGAGACAACGAATCTCTTTAGTCGTTTGTCGTCCGTTACAACAAAGAGTGCCTGGAGATAGGCGGCGTTGCAGACCAAATGGCACGCAACCATTTCATTCGAGCCGTCAAGGACGAAGAAATGGTTATGACCATCTCCAGCAAGGAATGCTTGCCCAAGAAATGAGAAGACGTCATGGTCGCGGTCAAGACGTACGCCCAGACCCAGCGGTCCCTCAAACCGCACGTCGCAACGGCACAGCCCCAAGCGGAAGGCCAATCCTCCCGCCAAGAGCACAAGCGCAACAACAAGCGCAACCGGGACACATGGAATTGCGGCAGCGATCCCAGGCCATATGTCCCGCGTAACAACCAGCCCGACGCTAGGGCAACAATCAACGCCCAGCGTGAAAGAAGGGCGTCGAAGAAGGAGTCTCGGGACCATAACTGGACCGAGATCAACCAGTCGCCAAGCAATATCCTCCTTATGGACGCGCAATTCCTGCGACCGGCCCAGCCGATGAAGTCCAAGAAGAACCAGGATCTCGCACTCTTCTGCGAGTATCATAAGGACTCGGGCCACACAACAAACAACTGCATCAGTCTCCGACTGGAGATTGAGCGAGCCCTAAAAGAGGGGAAGCTGCAACATCTGTTGCCAGCCGCGCAAAAACAAACCAAGCGCATCAACCCCCACAACGAGGGTCCCTCCATGGGTAAGAGGACTATGTATGTGGCCTCAACCCACATGATCAATGGAGGGCGAGGAAAGCCACGCAAGGCGGCAAGAAGACCGGACAATGACTGGAAAGACGAGCAATTTGTCTTTCCAAAATTCCGAGGCGGACCGTGCGACAGGCGCGCCGTCGTTATCACAGGCTACCTGGCTCACTACTGCACCGAGCGACTATTCATCGACCCGGGCAGTACATCTGACATCATATACGAGCAATGCTTCAACCAGTTCGATCAAGAAGACAAGGATCGGTTGCAGCCGGTAGACTACCCTTTGGCCGGGTTTGCGGGGGAAACCGTATCCCCCCTGGGCCAAATCACTTTTCCTGTGCGCCTCACCAATGGAAGGCACACACAAACGGAGGAGGTAAGCTTCATGGTTTTACCTCACACCTCCAAATACGACGTACTTCTCGGGAGGGAGTCACAAGGCGACTTCAACATGATAACGTCTGTACCCCACTCTGCTGTCGGTTTCCCAACCGAAACGAGGGTCGCGATAATCTACGCACGCAGAGAGGTCATGTCGTCGGACGAACTGCGTCCGACCAAGATTGCAAGGCCTACCCCCAACACGCAACCAGAAAAATGGGTTATTAATGCAAGACACCCAGAGCAAACGGTCACGTTGGGCCACGCCTTGTCCCACAGCATCAGAGCGCGCCTGAAGCAGCTCCTCTTCAGGAACCAGGATATTTTTGCTTGGACACCCGCAGACATGACAGGGGTACCACGCGAAATTGCGCAGCATTTCTTGAATACCATGCCAGGTATCAAACCGGTGATCCAAGGCCAACGCCACCTTGGATCTGCAAAGAACGAGGCGATGAATGAGCAGGTCCAAGAACTGCTCTCCGCAGGCATCCTGCGGGAAGTCAAATACCAGACTTGGTTATCCAACCCAGTCATGGTAGAAAAACCAACCGGGGGCTGGCGCATGTGCGTCGATTATAAAGATCTCAACAAAGCTTGCCCCAAGGATTGTTACGCACTTCCGGAGATCGACGAGAAAGTCGATAACCTCGCACCATTTCGATGGAAGTGTTTCCTCGATTATTACAAAGGCTACCACCAGGTACAGATGGCAATCGAGGACGAAGATAAAACGGCATTCCGCACACCTACCGGGAACTACTGTTACACAAAAATGTCGTTCGGGTTGCGCAACGCGGGCGCAACCTATCAAAAGTTGATGAACGACACTTTTCGCGGTCAAATTAGCAAAAGTGTCGAAATCTATATGGACGACCTGGTCGTCATGAGCATGGAGGAAGACACCATGCTCAACGATATTGAAAGAACATTCCAAACTCTGCGAAGCGTCAACATGAAGCTCAATCCAGAGAAATGCTCGTTTGGAATGGAGGAAGGCAAGTTCCTTGGATTCATCGTAACCAAAGATGGATTCAAAGTGAACCCGGAGAAAGTTCAGGCGATTGAGCGTATACCATCGCCTTCCACGATGAAAGAAATTCAACGACTAGCCGGCAGGCTAGCCACACTAAATAGATTCTTAGCCAATCATGCAGCTAAGTCTTATCCTTTCATCAAAACCCCGCGGAACTGTTTAAAAAAGGAACAATTCCAGTGGACCGCAGAGGCCGAAAATGCTTTCCGGGAGATGAAAGAGTGTTTGATCCAACTCCCAACTCTAACCGCACCACGCAAGGATGAGCCACTTATCCTGTACCTATCTGCCGCGGACAACGCGGTAGGCGCGGTACTCATAGTGGACCGAGAGGGAGTTCAAACACCCATCTACTATATCAGCAAAATGCTCAACGACCCAGAGACAAGATACTCCATCATGGAGAAGTTGGTACTGGCACTAGTACACGCATCAAGACGATTACGACGTTATTTTGCAAATCACGTCATCACGGTGTTAACCAACTACAGGATCGGGCCGATCCTATCGAAACCCGACATTTTTGGGAGATTAGCAAAATGTGCAATTGAGCTGGACGCACACACACTGAATTATAAGCCGCGCCCCGCAATAAAAGGCCAAGTTGTGTTAACCAACTACAGGATCGGGCCGATCCTATCGAAACCCGACATTTTTGGGAGATTAGCAAAATGTGCAATTGAGCTGGACGCACACACACTGAATTATAAGCCGCGCCCCGCAATAAAAGGCCAAGTTCTAGCTAATTTAGTTGCCGAAGTATCGGCAAATCGCATTCAGGAATGCGAAGAAGAGCAAAATCCTACACCACCATCCTCCTTAGAAACCTGGGCACTATATACCGATGGTGCATCCAACGAGGATGGTGCAGGTGCGGGTCTGCGACTCGTCAGCTCCGATGGCCAATAGCTTATCTATGCAATCCGCCTCGATTTCAAAAGCACAAATAACGAGGCAGAGTATGAGGCTCTACTGGCAGGACTACGTCTGGCAGTCAAACTCGGCGTCCAACATTTGGAAGCACACGTCGACTCACTATTGGTTGCAGGGCAGATGCGCGGTGACTATGCCGCAAAAGGGGATATCATGATCCTCTACCTCGAACAAGCCCTACAGCTGAAATCAAAGTTCACTTCCTTCAATATCCGCCATATCAACAGGAGTGAAAACAAACCCGCGGATGCACTGTCAAAACTCGCATCCACCAGCTTCCAACACCTGGCAAAGGAAGTACGCATCGAGATTCTGCAAAATCCCTCAGTACCCCTGCGCCAAGTCAATGTCATCCAGTACGGTTCAACATCCTGGATGACACCAATCATTGCATACTTGCAATCAGGTGTTACTCCCGAAAGCAAGGCAGAGGCACGTAAGTTGCAACACAAAGCATGTCATTATCAGATAGGAGACGGTATCTTATATCGTAAATCATACCTGGGGCCACTCCTACGATGCGTCGACCCCCAAGACGCCACATACCTTATCAGAGAAATACACGAGGGAATATGTGGCATACACGCGGGCACACGTATGTTGGTGGCCAAAATTATGAACGCCGGGTACTACTGGCCCGGTATGCACCTGGATGCAGTCAAAGTCTTGCGCAAGTGTTCTAATTGTCAGCGGCATGCTCCCAAAACCTTGCGCCCCAAGAACAACCTGATCCCCGTCACCACCGCATGGCCATTCCAAAAATGGGCAATCGATGTGGTGGGACCATTTCCAGACGCACCTGGTGCGGTGAAGTTTATCATAGTGGCTGTTGATTACTTTACAAAATGGGTAGAGACAAAACCGCTCGCCTCAACCACCGCTATGATAACAAGGAAATTCGTCTGGGAATACATCATCTACTGTTTCGGTCTACCGATGTGCATCGTTACCGACAACGGCACCAACTTCGCTGTTGATGACTTTCAAAAATGGCTAAAGGAACTAAACATTGAACACATATTCTCCTCAGTGGCGTATCCGCAAGGGAATGGCCAAGTCGAGAGTATCAATAAAAGTTTAGTCGAAGGCATCAAAGCACGGTTGGGAACAGCCAGACGCGGCTGGGTCGATGAACTCCCGAGTATCTTATGGGCCCACAGGACAAGCCCAAAAACAAGTCACGGTGAGACACCCTTCAGCCTTGTCTACGGCTCAAAAGCGGTGATCCCCGCTGAAGTAGGTCTCCCTTCACCACGAATGTTGGTTATCAACAAGATAGACAATAGCGTTGAACCCAGGGTTAACTTGGACCTCCTAGAGGAAAGGCGTGAAAATGCAGCAATCAACGAGGCCAAGTACAAAACCAAACTTGAAAAATACTACAATGCACGCGTCCGCATTTGTACCTTCAACCCGGGAGGCTATGTTCTTCGTGACAATGAAGCATCCAACTCTGAACGCCCAGGGAAACTTGCCCCCAAGTGGGAAGGACCCTACCTCATCCTAGAGGTCCTGGGCAAAGGCGCATATAAACTGCAAACGTTGGAGGGCGAACCTATCGCACGCACATGGAATGCACAACCGCTTCGACGTTGTTACATGTAAGCCATGTTTTTACATTTACCATGTAACCTATCGGGCCGCATGCCATTTGCAAATAAATAAATGAACGATTCAATGCAATATTGTTTATTTCCTTCTATTACAAATGCGTGTTCCACTTTGCGGTATCTGCAAAAACATATTGGCAAAATCTTCATTCGCAATACCCACACAAAGTGGTGACCACACGCAAATATTGTAATAGGCCAGCAAAGGCAAAACGTTAAATGTCTATCTGGCTGGATGCGCACATACGGTTTTCACAAAGCCTACACAATTCCCAAACCCTAACGGGATAAAAACAAGAATTGAATAATACTCATACGACAAAAGTATAGAGCATACTCAAACGCGCTTTACAGCCGGTAGAGTTCTTCATACTTGCATATCACCTAGATACGCAAAGGGCAAATACAGACTTAGTGTTATTCACAATAACATTAACTCATACAAGTTCAAACATGCAAGTAGTAAAAACACTTGTACAACTTGAACAAAATGGCTCTTTATATTCAAAAAACTTCTACACCTACGCGGTGCACAAGAGATTTACATAAGGTTCCTAACATTTACATCGAGGAAACAAAAAAGGGCACGCAGGCCACCCTAGTCTTTCTTTGTACCGCTGGAACCCGCACCACCCTTGCCATCACCAGCGGTCCCTTCCTCCTCTTCCTCTTCATCATCACCATACAACAACCGCAAGCGGTCCACATAGTCTCCCGCGTCCAAGCATTTGTCAAGTTCCTCAAGGGCGGAAATGTGACAACCCTCACTAAACCAGGTATCCGTACGACTTAATTAATAATTAATTACTGCTTAATTACTGTGCTTGTTTGAAATTACTGATGAACTGCTACTTGATATCTGATACATGTACTTACCTGCATCATACTTTACTTGCTGTCACTACATTATTTACATGCTGAACCTTAGTGACAAACATGATGCACAAAAAGCACAGTAGCACTATAAACGGATAACCTATAGAACATGCTGATAAAGCCAGCATCAGGCAGACACTGCCTCTAAGGCCTGTATGAGCCAGAAATATTTTGCTACACTAGTGGTGAGTGTAGGGATACAAGGGTTGTAGAACTGCGTCTCTAGGAATAAGTTTCAATGACTGGATGTGCCTAAAACGTACTCTAAGTACAAAAATTCAGCACTTTACATAATAATTCAGCTTTTAGCTAACTAATAAAGTGCCAAAACATGAGAAAAATATTACTAGACACTTTCCAAAGTGTCAGAAATGAGTTGTGTCACTAAAAAGGGTATTAACGACACTTTAAAGCTTTGTTAAGCATTTTAACGGATTACTATCCAACCGAACAACCGGATTATACCCGGAACATGAAAATATTGTTAATAACATTATTTATCTTTTTCTGAGCCAGTTAGGGTCCCTGAATACCCTAACACCCGTCATAACACACGACACACAACTAACCGGGTTAAGCACTTAACTAACTTACTTAACCTAACTATTATCCTAACTAACTAGTTAGAATCGAACCAAGGACCCCCCCCCCCCTCTAAGCGAATTCGGTCCCCTTGGGGGACACCCTTGTACTTTTGTTGATTAGTTTAATTACTTGTGCTTAATATCTAGGAAGCATAGTGTCCATTGGTTAATGATCTTGTGAGTTCTCTATAAGATCAAGGGTTAGCACACTTAACACTTACACTTCACAAATCAACAACACTACTCTTTCTCCCTCTCTTCTAGCTTACGGCCGAACACACCCACCCCCCATCCATCCATTTTCTGTTTTTATCTTGCAAGTTCCAAGCTCTACAAGTGTTAAGGGTCGCATATAAGGAGTCTTGGTGCAAACGGAAGGCGAAGGACCTCACTCTCTTGCTTTTATCCACGCATTTTTGCATAGATTCTTCCCTAGCCTCGAGCTAGTGGTATGTTGCTTAAATCACCTACTCGAGCTATTTTGAAGTGGTTAATACGATGTGTAACGGTTAAAACTCGAAATCTTACAAGATAACGCTTTAAAGTCTACTAAAAACACTAAAAATGGTGGTTAAAAGCACATATGTTGTGTAAATCATGTAGTATTTGATTTGTGTGAGTATTTGGACCCGATCTATGTTGTGGTAGCTCGGATCATCATTTAACCCGGTTTAGTCATAATCTTGAATTATGACATAAAGCTCGTTTAAGTATAACAAGGGTTAGAAGATGAAACTCTACCACACTCGAATCATGAACTTGTGTAAAAGTGTTTTAGCTTGTAAAATAGTGATTAAAACTAGTAGATCTACGTATCTACAAGCGGTATTTTCAAAGGACCACGTGTCAAGAGAAAACATACTTTAAAGACGGATCTTACACTAACACGAATGGTTTTTAGAACACACAAGTGTGTAAACACTTGTGTAACACAAAGTTTCGACAAAATAACTATTTTTGGAAAAGATGACGAGAAGTTGTAAAGATGGAATTTCTTTAAAAACGAGGTTTTTACAAAAATCGGATAGTTTTATATAAAGATCCACTAAAAGTAATGGGATTTACTTCATAGTTTGAATAAATCACAAGTTCATGAAATTTATGCGATTTATATATATTTTGACTAGTTTGTGATTTGGACATTGTTTTGATTGAATGATAAAAATGGTTGGTTTGATTTATAAAAGAAAATGATACGCTTGAAAGCGTGGCCACCTCCAGTTACAGAGGAAACTCTGGCGAAATTTTTCCAAAAACCTAACACTTAGAAATATTTTCACTATAAGTGTTAGAGATACTTGTCGACTTGTTTTCAAACTATGAATTTCGCCACGACTTTATTTATAAAATATCGGAGGTGGGACTTCACAAAATAAAACGTGATACATAAATATATTTAGTATATATTTTTCACAACATCACTTGTATAAGTGTTTATGATTATTTTGTGAACTACATAAATATTATTTTTAGGGTAAAAATAATATTACTAAGTATTATTTTGGGAAAATCACATGTATTAAAATATAACATTTTTGGGAAGAATATTTATATTTTGAAGTTGGAAATAAAATATATTAAGTGAGACTTAATAGTGAAATCCGAATGTTACGAACACACATGTATTAAATCCCCCATCCTTGGGAAGGAGAATAACTACCAAGTATACAGAATGTAAACACGAAATAGTTGCCTAACTATTTCCCAAAAACATAAACCATAAAGCTAAGGCACGGCCATCCGTCTAATAGAGTTAGCACGTGTAGGTCGTCATACAGCTGATCGATTTGGAGGCATACTTGGTAGAGACGCACCACTGTGAGTTCATGTCCCCCTTTTCTCTTAACTGTTTTCAGTTTTCTAAGCTGCGGGGGTGAAATACATGTTACTTTGATTATGAGTACTTTATACATGGTATGGTTAGCGTAAGGAGGTTTATTACTTAGATCATGTGAGTGGGTAGGCGTGAACTGGAGGCCATTAATCCTCATTGTAGGAACCGAGGGACGTAAGCGGTAGATCTATCTGGGTGTAGCGAGCCCAACCCCTGAGCCCGCATAATGGACCAGGTGGTGACTTTGTACCCATCGCCAAATACGCTAGGTTTGAGTCTTCCTACTTGCACTTCACACATATCATTGGCTTTGCAACCCAATGGTGATCTCTTTTTCCTTATTGCTACATACCAGGAATTTTCATACGAACAGACATTTTTACAAAGGTTTTACTTACTCACTTACACATGAACTCGCTCAACATTATTGTTGATTTTTCAACTTACATGTATTTCAGGGAACTAAAGGATCTGGCACGGTATGGCACGTTTTCCCGCTGCACTAGTTACGAGGTCATCCAAGTTTAAGGGATGTGACTTTTTCCTGGACGAGTCACAGTTCTTAAACTGTGTTTATGTCATGTTTATGTTTGTAGAACACTGTTTATGTTGTTAGGATGTGTTTCCGTTGAGACACTGTTATGGTATTTTACTTTTCAACTTAATCTAATGGATGATCTTGCACGGTTTTTAAATTCATATAGCTTGTTATGGTTAAGCTATGGTATTAAGAAGTCACACCAAATTAACCACGCTTCCGCAAAGCCAGGGTGTGACAGGAAATGGACATGTCATTATATGCTGCAAGAGCGGCAGCAAGACGCGTTTCGGTATCCACGACATGGAACCCGGACCTTTCATCGGTGTATTTGCCTTGGGATAAAATGTTGATATGACTGATACATCGGTTGTAGCCAGCTTTAAAACCAGCCTCCCGCGCACGCAGCCTAATCAGATCTACACCAGTTGCGTTCTCAGGTGCGTCAAGGATAGCCTTAACAATCTGCAAAGCACAAGCAATAAGGTTATCACAGGAAAACCTAAACAAAAGCAAAGGCACCGGATACTTACATGCCCAATACCGTGATCACGCATCCAATCGCGATCATCCTTGAGCTGATAGAATGAAGAAATAAGGCTATCCCTAGCCTCGGCAGCCTCCCTTGCCCGCGCTTCAGCTTCACTTGCGAGCGCAGTGACCTCCGCGAGCATGGTCACCCGGCTCTGCACTTCAGCCTTTCAACAACAAACAAAACACAAGTATACAAAATCAAACATACTTGTGAAAGAGAGAAACAAATGCATAAGCAAAAGAAACTCATACCTGGAGGCCCTTAACAGTCTTGTTTAAGTTGGTGCGGTCAGCATTTGCCTCTGCAAGAGCCTTGGCAGCGCGGACCTCCGCCTCCTTGCCCTCATTGGCCGCCACCTCAGCCTCTTTGGCCGCCGCCTCAAAAGCAACTTTCTCCTTGACCAAAGCAGCGTTCGCTGCCTTGACATTTGTCAGCTCCTGACGAACACGAAACAGCGTTTCATTCTGTTTGGCCCAAGATTCTTTCCAAGTCTTGCGCTCATTAGAAAGTGTTTCTTTCCAACTCTTGCGCTCATCAGAAAGCAGTTTGGCGAGAGTACGAACATGTTTAAGCCCAGCAGTTGCAGCCCACTCCTCAGTCTGCTTATGCTTCTCAAATGCAGCCCTATCCCTTTTAAGCTGCTCCGCACCCTCACGAGCAGCCTTCACCAACTCTTCAGCCTCAGCCCGCAAGCAAGCAGTCTCCTCATCCTTGCGTCCCAACACCTTGTAGTCTTCCATAATGGCATTCGCCATTATGGAACTGCCCACAAGCATGGAGGAGAGTTGATTGATCCGGAGCTCACGTGGCAAAGCGCGGGCCCGATTAACTTCAAACGGGGTGCCCAAACCACCTAAAATCTCCCTACATGCGAAGGGATCAGCGGAAATATCATCCCCTTGCATAATGCTCCAAGGGGGACGGTGATAGTTCACAGCCCGGTCTTCTGTATAGGTACGGTAATAAAAATCCAATTCAGACTCATCAGGCTGAATAGGAGGTCCTTCAAAACCCGCACCCCCAGAAGCAGAACCGGAAGCCTTCTCAGCAGCAGGAGATTTCTTCTTTTCAGCATCCGCAAACTGCAGGTTCAGATCATCGGTATCCTGCGGGGAGATCAGATTATCATGAGAATCCACCGTATCAAAGATCTGGGTCGTGGGTCTCTTCCCAGTATCCTCTGCCCGCGCAGAGGGCTCACGCACCACTTCAATAGAAGGGCTTCTGGTAAATTCTTTATTAACCCCCGCATCCGCAGTCGTGTCATGCGGGGGGAAAGAGGAGCATCAAATAAAGAGAACCCTTCATCTTGCGGTTCTGCAAACAAAGCAACAATAACCATCAAATACAAGTTATAATAACAAAACACTTGGGAAGGTTATGAATCACTTACCAGACATAACCGCATGCTTCGCCTGAGAAATAGCAGTTGTCCGTTTGATCTGTATCCTCGGACGCTTCTTCTCACCGGCACCAGCAGCCTTATCATCTATTTTTCTCTTCCTCTTCTCATCAGCAGGTTTGGAACCCGCAGAGGATCCACCTGCCGTCGCACCACCACCTGGAACACCCAAACCCTCAAGGGTGTCAGACACTACCACGTAATCGGTGTATCTGCGGAAACAAGAACGAGAGATACCTGCCGCCTGCGGCACCAAAGGAGGAACAACAGCAGCCTCAGGTTTTTTCTTGCCACGACCCCGCACAGCTTTCTCCACATGCTTTTTCTCCGCATGCTTCTTGGGAGCGGCCTTCACCTCAAACTCTCCCAAAACCCCAAGATTACCTGCATTTAAATCATCAAAACAAGCAAATCAGCAAGGTGAACTTCTTTACAAAGCAAGTAAGAAAATTGCAGACTATACCTTTGCCTTGCGGCAGGGGTGCCGTCAGCCTCTCGTGATCAGGAACTCGGAAGTTGTCGATAATGATCAGGTTAAAACCTTTTTCACCTTCTGCGCACCGCACTATCTCAACCTTGCCTGTGAAGTTCGGGTCAAATATCCTCCACAGCACAGCATCCACTGATAGTACACTTACAAAATCAGTAGCAAACAAGGAAGGAAACCGCACAAGAGTAAAAATGCTTACCACCACTCTTCTCCCGCACAACGGGCCTTGACTTCCTATCAGGCCTGGTCAACATCATCCGCAGCACCCACAACTGCGAGTTGTCCAGCTTCTTGAACTCAACGGTTTTCAACCTGGGGAACCACTCCACCGTCTCCGCACTAGGAAGAACAATATCCTCCGCAGGGATGGTCTCATTCACATTCCGCAAGGTCATGTTAGCAATAACCGCGGCAGCCTTAATGTAGAAGAACTTGGTCTTCCACTTTGTAATACCTTTCGAAGGGGTCATCAGCTTGGGGCTCCCATACCGTTGGCCAAAAGAAAAGAACCCGGTGTTCACCCTCAACTGGTAGAACCGCCAGAAATTTCAAAGGTAATCTCCAAACCAAGAGCACGAAAAGTGTACTCAAAATGCCTGATTCGAATCATCCCGAACGGACTCAGTTGGGAGATATGGAGCTTGTAAAACTCCAAAATATCAGCAACAAACACAGTCAATGGTAACCGGAGATTACCATCAACGAAGAAATCGGCCCACATGGTGACGTAACCGGCCGGAGCATCGGCACCGGTCTCACCTTCATGTGGGTGGACAGCCCCATACTCCGGGGGCATTTGAATACTGGTCATAAGGATGTCAAACTGACCCTTAGACCACTTCAGAACTGGTAGGCCCCCGCCGGGGGCACTACCACCTTCTTCTTCCTCTTCCTCTTCCGCCGCCGCCGGCGATGAAGGATCCGGGTTTTCACCCTCAGCAGTATGTGGATTTGATGGTTCAGCCATCCGAGAATGTAGTGAAGAAAACAGAAAATGAGTTCAAAAACTCACACCTCACCGGAATTTCAATAAAGTCTATCGGAGAAGATGAAGAATGCTCTCTTTCCCTCACCGGAAAATTTTTCAAATTTTGAACAAGTGAGGAGAAATCAAATGGTTTCCCCTTATATACTCATCGCAATTAATGCGGAGCAGTTACCGAAACGTGGTGGATGAAAGGAACGAACCATGCGGTGACACGTGTTCAGGTGGCTGTCTACGCGCCTGACAAAAGAGACTTTTACACTCCTTGCTACAGTGCATTTATGACCTCGGGCAGTGCAAACGTCCTTTCATTTCAGCACATGACAGAATCCTACCAACTTTCACTAACTCACACGTGCGTTCAGCCACGTATGCTGCACAAAAGTGACAACATTATCCAAACATAAGCGACATGCGGTTTCTCTGGTTTACCGCACCATAACCCATACCGCATGTCGTTTTTTACATACCCCTCAAAAAAGGCAAAAATAAATCTCTACATTATGTAAAGGGGTATAACCAATATCTGCATATACCCACGAGCACACGTGGAATATGCGGAGATGACACACACGAGCCCGTACAGGTGTGTCAGATACTCAGAACTAGTGTGGTTCTTTGGACTGCGAAAACCGCTTCTCAGGATGCGGCAAACCGCATTCCATGCAAGCTTCTTCAAGCTTCAAATCCCTCGTGTCTGGTTCACAACCACAGAGGGGACGCAAACAGTTTCTCCTTAGGAATAAGGACAAGTATGCTGAGCAACCGCACATCAGCAACCCTGACTCCTGATCCTTCAAGAGACACATATAAGCTTCAAGCTCCTTAGAAGCGAGTTCTTTGATGCAAACCGCAGATACTCACGAGTAGCTGCGGCAAAATACAAATACGCAGACGGTAGCTACGGAAGAGCCACGACTAAACCGCCACGCGGTTGACCAAAGCTACTTCCAGGAAAACTGCTTTCCAACTAAGCGTGAAGGAAAGTGGTTACAGAACGAATGCGGACGAGTTTCACCCAGATTCCCAAGTATCTAAGGTGATCTCCTTCGGCAAGACTACTTCAAGGAAAACTACTTTCCACCAAAGCGTGAAGGAAAGTAGCTAAGGAACAGTGGTAACAAGTCTGCTTATGACTCTGTTTGCCCACCTATGGACCGCATAGAATAAACAATAGTGGGCACTACCATGCCTATGACCATGTTTATTTGCCCATAGTCCAGATTCACATTGTTGGACCAAACACGGCCAACAATGACGCAAGTACCCCACGTAGCTCGACCACACATGGCCAACGATGTGCAGCAACGAGGTAAACTCAAAGGACGTGCAGTTACTTGAGAGCTAAACCGCAAAAGACGTGCGGTTACTTGAGAATTAAACTGGAAGAACACGAACACCCCACAAAGCAGGGATCATCGTTGAATGTCCAGTTGATAAACATAGAGCTTGAGCAAAGTACTTACAACTTTGCATCAGCTGACGCAGAGGTTACAACTAGAGTGGCGATCACGGACATCTTCCGTCACCATCTCAAAGGTTGGTTCGAACCCTGCTAATATCTTCAGTCACCATCTCAAAGGTTGGTTCGAAACACCAACAGGTGGCTGATGACATCAGAGAAAGGTAACCATATTACCAGATCAAATCCATTGGCTGAGAATTCCGCATCAGACGGAACTTGCTCACCGGTACGGAAGAGACGTCACACGACTCTACCGGACCCCCAGCTTGATTTACATGAAGAAGGAGCCATCCGCATGGCCCATATTCTACCTTCTAGACAACATAGTCCAGTATTCCTCCCACATGCAACTTGCATAAGGAAGAAACACTAGACTGGGGGGACTTGAAGGGGTATGGTCCCAGATCTCGCGTCAGCACGACCGCGAGTGACCATTACCCTTATCAAAAACCCCCACCAGCAAGAACTTATCTGTGTCCGTGCGGGCACACGCGAACACAGCGGCTGAAACCAATATGTCCAGTGATGAGAAGACTTACCTTAAGTACGGAACGGATGTTACACATAGCGATGCGGCCTGGCACCACATCCTGTGAACATTTTCATCACGACAAGGGATCTGGACAACGGTAACAGTCACCAATCGGCGATGCGGCACGGCACCGCATCCCTTATATATCTTGGCCAGAACAAGAACGCGGGAACAACATCTGTTACCGCAAGCAGCGATGCGGCCCGGCCCGGCACCGCATCCTGCCTACAAGGCAAGTGGGTCTGACACCACAGTGCAAGTGGCACTGAGAACAGTCACCTGTCAGCCCACATGTGTGCAACAGTCTGACACCACAGCAGGACGTGGCATCACCACCGTAACCGACAGGCCTGACACACCTACAGGAGGCTGTGCGATGTCAGACTAGCCACTCAACTACCCTCCTTCACTCATCGGCTATAAATACCCACCCCAAACCAGGTTTGAGGTATCTCTCCACAACTCTCTCACTACTACTACTATCACACTTTGCTTCCCAAGCAAATTACTGATTCTCACGCCGGAGAGTGGTAACAAGGAGCACCCCCACCCCATTCTCCTTGTTACGAGTCACGGTTTGTTTCCTTGTGCAGGAGATCAACCAGCGGACGATCCAGCCAGCGATCCTCAGAAAGAAGGAATTAACCC
>JARYGA010042071.1:0-26251 GCA_030545235.1 Helianthus tuberosus | reverse complement strand
CTATTTCGAGTAGTACCTGCACTTAATCTTTTTGGGAAAATACGTCAGTTTACACTGGTAAATACAATCAACTGACTCATTTTGAAAAGGTTTAGAAAGTTGATTTAAATGCACGAGGCACAAACATTTTATAACTTGGGATAATTATTTGAATATAATCTTGTAAAAGAATTACATGTTTCTTATGCGTTTAGCAGCCCAGTTCGTGACGGGTTAAAGATCAATAGACACACCACATTATTTATTTAGGCACTGACGGGTGTACGCCTACACCCCGTGCTTAGGTCGTGGCCATTTCGTAAAATGATGCCAAGGATATCCGGGACATGGTCATTAACCCCCAAAGGCTTTAAGCAACAAAACAATTTAAACGGGTCATTTCAATGAATTAACCTCTATTCGATTAAAGATTCAATGCCCGACCAAGCGATATTTTATATATCATACCTCAAGCCCGTATAGGGAAAATAAGTTAAAAGTATTTACCTGAGCAAAGTATAATCACAACAGCAAGTGAAAATAGCTTTTACCGGGTCTCCTATTCTGGAACGAAGGTTTATAATAACCTATTAGAATCCTAACGGGTCTTTAATTAAGCCTAAACTTAGATCGGTTAGTTTTAAAGAAAGATACGGTTCGAAAACATGATTAAGCGAAGACCGGAATAGAATGTGATTTAGACCCGAAAAATTTGAAGACTTGTATAATATGGGTAAACTAAGCACATTCTGGATTTTGAGATAAAAATGATAAGGTTCGACCCGTTTCGGCTAATTTATGCAAACTAGTTACATAAACCGAACCGAACGCGAATAACGCATAACGGGTAGCCGAAAGACTCACGAACAGGTTTCCTAAGTTAACATGATTTAAATATGTTATCAGTAGGATACCTTCCATTATGCCCAAAACGAGTTTAATCTCAATTTAAGCCGTGTAGGGGTATTTTGGTCATTTTAAAGATTATAAAAGAGATTAAATATACGTCTGAGATACGGGTCTGAAATAATCAGTAAAATAACTTAATTTAATAGGATATTTCAGTTGGTGATAAGTCTTATATGACAAAATGGTTTTAAACCCATACTATGTGTTTAATACGCGTAAAAAGCTGTTTTAAGCGATTTCCGGGTTTAACAGGAAATCTGAGTTTTCTGATCAGGTTATAAAGTTCAAAATACTTCATTTATCATAAAAAAATCAGTGGCCAAAGATTTGGTATCAATTGGCTATGTAAAACTCATTTTATAAGCAAAAGGGTATAATCGGTAATAACCGAATCAAGGCAATAACCTTAGGTTATGATCAGTTTAACAATAATTAAAAATCTTCAAAAATCCTAAAATATTATATTACATCAGTGGGTAAAAGGTTTGGTGTCAAAAATTGGGTTTAGATAGGCTTTACGCTAATGACGTCGTTTAATTAATAAAAAGCGTTCTAATTACGCCATTGAGCATAACTCCTAATCTAGACCTCAAACTGATGTGAAAATTTAGGGACATGTTTATAAATCAGTAACAAAGATTATTGTCCTCTCACATTTCCAAAATTCTTGTTTTATGGTCAAAAGGGCATTATGGTCAACATTAAGCAATTAACGGAAACGTGTAAACGAATCGGACAAACCATGAACCAATCACAGAGGGTTATACTATCATGTAACCCGGTCTTAATGAAGCTCTAAGGCCTTTCTAATTCATGTTATTACGGGTCAAAACTGAAAGTCAAAGCAATGGTCAATTTATGCGACTTTCGGTTCCGAACCGGTCCAAAACTGAAAATTATCGGGTCGGACATGCTTAGACATGTTCTTGCATTGATTACCAAGTTATATTAGTGGCAAAACAGGTTATACGCCTTCTACATTGCTAATTATGCGTTAATTCGAAAAATATAATTATGTTGACTTTTTATAACACAATTTGACCCGACAAATGATCTAGTTAGAGCGGGAATCAGAGGGTGCCCTTTTAAGGGTTTAATGCCCACCAAATTACCAACTTATAACTACTTTCAATTTGCCAAAACACTGGACCATTAGTGATTAAACGATAATTCAAACCTTAATTACGACGGTTTGACTTTTAAACTATAAACTAAGCAAAGCATGATTAAGGAAGGTTAAGGATACTTACCAAAGTCCAATGCACGACTAATGATGCTTAGGGAGTGGCCTTGAGCTCCAGAAATGATCAGAAGTTGAACATGGAATGAATGATCAAAAAGTTGCAACTTAGTGCTCTATTTATATGGGTTTTAATCTCCCATGATCATGCCAAGCAAGTCTAGGATGGAACCAAGATGCTTACAAGTGCCCCTAGTGCCTAAAAACAAGCTTAGGCAGCACATGGTATTGAAACAAGGCAACATAAGTCGGTTACAATGGACATAACAGCCACCTATGGGTTTTCTGCTTCTGGGCATGGCTTACGGACCGTAAGGGTCCAGCCATACGGTCCGTAAGGACCAGGCCAGCTCACCAGCACATTTAAAAGTTGACACTTTTGGCCCCTGGTCTTCCCAAACTTGATTTTAACATGCTTTCTTGCACTTGTAACCCCTAAACTTGACTTTTAAGGACTCCAAGTCATAAACCAACTTTGTTAGGTCCCCGGTTATTCATACGATCACCGAAAAGTCTTAAATTTCAACATTGACGCTTTTAACCCCTCGTATACGAATTTTATCATAACTTTCTCATACGATAACGAAACTTGGTGAAATTTTTATCATGCATTCTAGTGAGCATAATTAATCGTTACAAAGCTTCAAGTTTGCTAAAAGGTCCCTCAGAGGTATACTTTAAACATGTTGACACATTTAACCCCTGTAGTTTGTAATCTCTCACTTTCTTTCACAATTAGCTTCGTATGATCCATGATTCATTCGTTTAAGGGTATAAACATCATGTAGGGTTATTGTAAAGTATATTTATCCATTGTTGACATTTTGAACCCTTATATTCACATACTTTCCTTGTTTGTCAACTTTAGTCCTTCTAAGGTAATCCTTTACACGTTTAAAGTTCATGACACGTGTCGATATAATATTGGACATGAAATTTCAAGGTGTTACATCCTCACCCCCTTAAAAGAAATCTCGACCTCTAGATTTACTGAAATAAGTGAGGGTATTTCTCTTTCATCGTGGACTCTACCTCCCACGTGTACTCGGGACCTCTACGGGCATCCCATTTCACTTTTACGATCGGCACATGCTTCCTTCGAAGCTTCTTAACCTGTCGATCCTCGATCGACACAGGTTTTTCAACAAACTTCAAGCTCTCTTATATGTGCACATCTGTATGTGGTATGACTAGTGATTCATCAGCTAGACATTTCTTCAGATTGCAGATGTGGAATACATTGTGAATACCACTGAGCTCTTCAGGTAAGTTTAACTTATAAGCAACTGATCCGACACATTTGATGATCTCGAATGGTCCTATGTATCTCGGGCTTAACTTGCCTTTCTTACCAAATCGCATCACTCCCTTCCAGGGTGATACTTTAAGCAACACTTTGTCACCTACCTCGAATTTTAGAGGTTTTCGCTTTAAATCTGTGTAGCTTTTCTGCCTATCTCTGGCAGCTTTCAGGCGGTCACGAATCTGGACAATCTTTTCCGTCGTTTTAAAGACTATGTCAGGTCCTGATAATTGGACTTCTCCTACTTCTGCCCAACAAATAGGCGTTCTGCATTTCCTACCATATAATGCCTCGAAAGGTGCAGCCTTAATGCTCGTATGGTAGCTATTGTTATAGGAGAACTCGATCAATGGCAGGTGGTTATCCCAACTACCACCTAAGTCAATCACACATGCACGAAGCATGTCTTCCAAAGTTTAAATTGTACGCTCACTCTGCCCGTCCGTCTGAGGATGGTAAGCCGTACTAAAGTTTAAGCGCGTGCCCAAAGACTGTTGGAAACTTTTCCAAAAATGTGATGTGTATCTGGTATCTCTGTCAGAGATAATAGACACTGGTACGCCATGCAGAGATACAATCTTGTCTACGTACAATTGGGCTAACATGTCGGAGCTATAGGTCTCCTTAATGGGTAGGAAATGTGCTGACTTAGTCAGTCTATCTACGATCACCCATATAGTATCATTTCCTTTCTTTGTTTTTTGGCAACTTGGTGATGAAATCCATCGTCACCATTTCCCACTTCCAGGTGGGAAGTTCAGGTTGTTGTAGCAAACCTGACGGCTTCTGATGTTCGGCTTTGACTTGCGCACACGTCAAACATTTAGCTACATAGGCAGCTATAGACTTCTTCAAGCCTATCCACTAGAAATTTGCTTTCAGATCCTGGTACATCTTGTCAGCTCCAGGATGAACGGAATATTTAGAACTGTGGGCTTCCTGGAGGATAACATCCCGAAGTCCTCCATAAACTGGAACCCATATTCGTCCATTTAACCTTAGGATTCCGTCCTTGTCATAAGATAACTGCTCTTCAGTTACTCCCAGCTTTTCAGCAGGATAGTTAGCTTCCAACACAGCTTCCTTCTGTGCAGCTAACAACCTTTCGTTCAAACTATTCTTTATCTCAATGCTCTTGGCATTGATTCTTATAGGCTTCACTCTTTCCTTTCGACTCAAGGCATCGGCGACTACATTCGCCTTGCCAGGATGGTATCTTATCTCACAATCATAATCGTTCAAAGTTTCCATCCAACGCCGTTGCCTCATGTTCAAATCCTTTTGGTTAAACAGGTGCTGGAGGCTCTTGTGATCAGAATAGATCACACACTTGATACCATACAAATAGTGCCTCCATAGCTTCAGTGCAAATACAACGGCACCCAACTCCAAGTCATGGGTGGTGTAATTCTTTTCATGTACCTTTAACTGACGTGAAGCATAGGCAATAACTTTGCCTTTCTGCATAAGCACACATCCCATCCCGGTGTGTGATGCATCACAATATACCACAAACTCTTCTATTCCATCAAGCAATGTCAACACAGGTGCATTGCTTAGCTTCTGCTTAAGGATATCAAAGGATTCTTGTTGTGTCGGTCCCCAGTTGAACTTAATATTCTTCCTAGTCAAAGAAGTTAGGGGTGCAGCAATCCTTGAAAAATTTTCAATAAAACGCCTGTAATATCCTGCCAATCCCAAGAAACTGCGAATCTCTGTAGGCGTCTTCGGCTCTTGCCAATTCATGACAGCTTCAACCTTAGAGGGATCTACCTGGATTCCGCGTTCACTAACCACATGTCCAAGAAATTGGACTTCACGAAGCCAAAATTCACACTTAGAGAATTTGGCGTAGAGCTTTTCTCGATGAAGCAGTTTCAGAATGCAATGGAGGTGCTTCTCATGGTCAGCTTGACTCTTCGAGTAAATGAGAATATCATCGATGAAGACGATGACGAATTTATCCATGTAGGGCTTGCAGACGTGGTTCATGAGATCCATGAATGCGGCTGGTGCATTAGTGAGTCCAAAAGGCATCACTAAGAACTCGTAGTGACCATAACGAGTCCTAAATGCAGTCTTATGTACATCTTCATCCTTGACCTTCAGTTGATGATATCCTGACCTTAAGTCCATCTTGGAAAAGTAACTCACTCCATGAAGTTGATCGAACAAGTCATCGATCCTGGGCAATGGATACCGATTCTTGACAGTAACTTTGTTAAGTTATCAATAATCGATGCACAGACGCATCGACCCATCCTTTTTCTTTACAAACAGGATTGGTGCTCCCCAAGGAGATAAGCTAGGTCTAATAAATCCTTTGCTTAACAAATCATCCAGTTGAGTTCTCAACTCTTTCATCTCCGTTGGTGCCAATCTGTAAGGCGCTCTTGCAACAGGTGCTGCTCCAAGAATAATGTCAATCCTGAACTCTACTTGCCTATCTGGGGGTAAACCAGGTAGTTCTTCAGGGAATACTTCTGGATATTCAGAGATAATAGGTATGTCTTCGATCTTAGGCTTTGGCTCATTAAGGGTTACTTGTGCCATGTAGATAACACAACCCTTCGTCAAACACCCTGATGCCTTGAGCATGGACACTTGCTCAGGCATTCCGTACTTAGTATCTCCTTGTATTGTCAAAGGCTCGCCATGAGGAGTTCTGACAACCACTTGCTTCTTAGCACAAACAATCTGGGCTTGGTTGCGAGACAACCAATCCATGCCTATTACTATATCGAAACCGGCCAATTTCAAAGGAAGTAAAGACAATGGAAAAGAGTGGTTCCTAATGGATATAACACATCCATCTAACACGGTTGATGCTATTTCTATGGTTCCATCGGCTAATTCCACCTCATATTTCACACTTAGGGTTTTAACAGGTAAATTCAGTAACTTACAAAACTTATCATCTACAAATGATTTATCAGCTCCTGAATCGAATAGCACTCTTGCATAAACATCATTTATAAGAAAGGTACCTGTTATCACGTTATCATCCTGTACTGCCTCCTTAGCATCCATTCTGAAGACCCTAGCGTTGGTCTTTTTACCATCTTCTGGTTTCTTGGCATACTTTGGGCAGTTCGACTTGATGTGCCCTTTCTCATTGCAGCTATAGCACGTAGCGTCCTTGATTTTCTTACAGTATAAGGTCTTGTGCTCAGAAGACTTGCAGATTCCACATGCCCTTGGCTATGATTGGGATTTTGACTCATATCTGCACTTCCCGAAGTGTTGTTTTTTACAGATCTTACAATTGGGTTTATCACCCGATTGACGACCATCTTTCTTAGATCCAGAACCCTTTTTGTGGTCATTGTTTCCCTTATGTCTCTTATCCAATCGTCGTGAGCTATCATCCTCACGCTTCGTTTTCTCAACATCAGTGTTTCTCAGCGATCTCTGCCTGACCGCATCCAGAGTAAGAGATAATGCTATATCAGCTGCAGACCGAAAGGTAGCTGGTCTAGAGGCTTTCACACTGGCCTTAACTTCTGGGGCTAAACCCCCGATGAATCGAGCTATCCTCTTGGGTTCCGGTGTCACAAGATAAGAAACCAACCTTGACATGGTGTTGAAGCTTGTAAGGTAGGCTTGACAATCCAGGTTTTTCATAACCAGAGACAAGAAATCAGCTTCAATCTTCTCAACCTCATGCTGAGGGCAGTAGTTCTCCTTGATCAATGACACAAACTATTCCCAAGTCATATTGTACAATGGGATTTTCCCTGTAGCTTGGATCAAAGACCTCCACCAAACTAATGCCTCACCTTTGAATGACTGAGATACGAATTTCACCACACCCTTATTAGTGCAACCACTGATATCCACCACAGTGTCCATTTCATCCAACCATGTCATGCAGTCTATAGCTACTTTTTCCCCAGTGAAATCCCTGGGTTTGCATGAAACAAAATACTTATAGGAGCAACCCTTATCACGGGGTTCCTGGTTCGGTACGATCCTTTGAGATGGAACACTCCTTTGGTTTGATGAGTGATGGGAATTACTGTTGTAAGCAGTGTGAGTTTTAGAGGGTGGTTTAGAGTGTGGTACAGATTGGGTCCTTTCATGGGTACCACTGGATTCGTGGAACTGTCTCTCCAAAGCTCGAGTAATGGCATTGTCTATCATTGCCTGCAGTTCTGCACCCGCTACGTTAATTCGGGTATTATCATGATTCTCCCTTGGGTGACTGTTGATCTCATCCGAGTCAGCCATGTAGTTTGAACTGTTACATAAGATATTGACAATAATTTATTTGGGAGTTTATTATGGAATTGTCTTTTATGGCAATTCATTAACCATGGTAACATAGACCATATTTGGTTAATTTATTAATCATATTTATTTAGGATTTTTATTATAATTTATCCTAATTATAAAACAATAACAGTATTATTATTGGCACAAAAGGCCTAGTCACAGGGACATTTTTAAATCATAAGCCATGATTTCAGAGAATAAAGGCATTAAGGTTTGAACATAGTTCTTTGCCTTTTTCTGCCAGGGAGTCGTAGACTACTACTGTCTTTTGTCTTATATGACAATGGATATGGCCCGTAGGCACTACATTACCTATGGATGTTTAATATATGATCATCTTAATTGATGATTTAACCCATGATTTATAGATCATCAGGTTAGGATAGGAATCTTTTGAAGAATCCTATTATAAGAATGACGTGTGTGATTTTAACGAATCACGTCTGCCAGGAGCGTTAACATGTTTTCAGATGTTAACAGGGATTTGAATCTTTTTTTTTTAAACAGGTCTTACCATCTTGGCCAAGTCTTATAACGACATGCAGGCTAGGTTATACCTTTAAGATTTTTATTTAATATTTAAATAGGCAGATTAATTTTTAAGAGGAACGATTTTTAATTTATTTATTTCATGTATAATATATTTATGCATAATGACAGAATAAAATTTTCAAACTTATCATTCCATTAAACATTAAAAAGAAGTACATATTGCCCTAAACGGGACTTTTAACAGAAATAACTTGCCCACGCAGGGGCTAAACTCATAATACAAGTCCTCGCAGGGACTGATTACTAAGATAGGTGTCCATGCAGGGACTAAAAAGCCAAGTCCACGCAGGGACTAAAGAAATACAAGTCCACGTAGGGACTGAGTACATAGATAAATATCCACGCAGGGACTTGATTGAAATAAGGAAATACAACAATACATATAGGGATCAATGATCCCTCTTCTTCTTTCCTTTTAACAAGCTTGCTAGGCCCTTGAGGAATCCCCGGTTGTTCCTACGTTCTTCTTGAAATTCTCGCTCCACCCTGTTTAGTCTATGGAGGATTTCCTCCTGTTCCGGTGGGGAAAACAGTGGTGGTTGCGCCTGTTGCTGAATCGATGGTCGAGCAGGTATTTGATACCCATGAGTTGGGTATCCCACTCCCCAAGGGGCTCCGTATGGTCCTTCAGGATGAAGGGCGTTGTAGTTTGTTGCTACAAGATATGGGTCGGCTTCAGCATAGTTGTAATGAGTGTGAGCCGGCCGCTCAAATGGATCGTACGCCGTTGAACTGGCGTATGTAGGAATCGGGTTACCAAATCCCAATGGTGGCGGTGGTGGCGCAACTGGTGTGGAATTCACCTCTAAAACTGGGTTTGAAGGCCCACCCATTTGTGGGTCTTCATGCAGTGGCGGATAGTGACTGCCACTAGAGTGTTGGGGGGTGCTAAAGTGAAAACCCCTTTCCCGCACGGACATTCGTGCGCCTGTTCTTCTACGCCTCGGTGGTTCTGGAGACGCTAGATGTACTGGCGGCGGTGGTGGCGATGGCGTGACTGCCACGAAACGCGAATCCTCGGAGGGATCCTGCTGCTGCTGCTCATGAGGCGATGAATGGTGAGAGGGTGTAAAATACTATTCATACTGGTTGAACCTTGCTTGGTAGCTGTCAGGGCCACGGTAAGGTGATCCGTGGAAGGATGACCCATCAGAGATCTCGATGGGGTGAGTAGGTGTCCCAGAAGGTGGTTCAACAGGATCCGTGTCTTCATCTATATCCATTCCCTGAGCTTCGGGAAATGGTCTTCAGGGCCCAATGGGTTAAAACCCACTGGTTCTTGAATGTAGTTTGCCGGGTTGAACCGGCCTTGGAAGACAGGAGTGGGGTCGCCAAAGGAATGGTGCGACATGGATTGCTGCAACGGCAAGTAGGAGTGGCGTGAGTCTTCAGGCTCATTCTCAGATTGCGGCCCAAAGGAATGGCGGTAAGGAGGCGTTGAGCTATACGAAGTAGATCACCTAGCGGGCTCTGACTGGATCCTCCAGTCTCCCTGAGGAACAGCACTCATAGTTGCAGAAGGAGTTCGCCGTTGTGAAGGCCCGGCTTCGTGATCGTTGGGGGCGTGGATTGGCCCCTTGCCTCGTCCTCCTCTTCGGAACCTCGGTGGCATATTTCCTGTTAACAAATGAAAGATACAACATAGAAATATAAAGGACAAAGTTAAAATTAAAACAATTTGGATTAATCCTAAGTTCTTTGTCTAGACTCGAAAATTTCGGAATGTGCAATTGTGTAACTGAGACTAAACACAAAAGGCTAGTGTTTAATTCACTCAGTGTTCGCTCTGATACCAACCTGTCACACCCCGATATTTCCACGTATTACCGATGGGGGAATATCGTGACGTAGTTGATATCATTATAGTCAAACAACACAATATTTAAATGCACAGCGGAAGCATAAGATAGATTAATTTCAACCGAATAAAATTGTAAAATTAAGTATCACAAAATAGTTGAAAATAATCCACAGGTGGATCAAATAAAAAGAAACATTGTTCAACAGACTGAAATACATCCAAGCTTGCGAGACTCTTATTGATGCTAAGGAGAAAGCCAGCCTATTTCGAGTAGTACCTACACTTAATCTTTTTGGGAAAATACGTCAGTTTACACTGGTAAATACAATCAACTGACTCATTTTGAAAAGGTTTAGAAAGTTGATTTAAATGCACGAGGCACAAACATTTTATAACTTGGGATAATTATTTGAATATAATCTTGTAAAAGAATTACATGTTTCTTATGCGTTCAGTAGCCCGGTTCGTGACGGGTTAAAGATCAAAAGACACACCACATTATTTATTTAGGCACTTACGGGTGTACGCCTACACCTCGTGCTTTGGTCGTGGCCATTTCGTAAAATGATGCCAAGGATATCCGGGACATGGTCATTAACCCCCCAAAGGCTTTAAGCAACAAAACAATTTAAACGGGTCATTTCAATGAATTAACCTCTATTCGATTAAAGATTCAATGCCCGACCAAGCGGTATTTTATATACCATACCCCAAGCCCGTATAGGGAAAATAAGTTAAAAGTATTTACCTGAGCAAAGTATAATCACAACAGCAAGTGCAAATAGCTTTTACCGGGTCTCCTATTCTGGAACGAAGGTTTATAATAACCTATTAGAATCCTAACGGGTCTTTAATTAAGCCTAAACTTAGACCGGTTAGTTTTAAAGAAAGATACGGTTCGAAAACATGATTAAGCGAAGACCGGAATAGAATGTGATTTAGACCCGAAAAGTTTGAAGACTTGTATAATATGGGTAAACTAAGCGCATTCTGGATTTTGAGATAAAAATGATAAGGTTCGACCCGTTTCGGCTAATTTATGCAAACTAGTTACATAAACCGAACCGAACGCGAATAACGCATAACGGGTAGCCGAAAGACTCACGAACAGGTTTCCTAAGTTAACATGCTTTAAATATGTTGTGATATCAGTAGGATACCTTCCATTATGCCCAAAACGAGTTTAATCTCAATTTAAGCCCCGTAGGGGTATTTTGGTCATTTTAAAAATTATAAAAGAGATTAAATATACTTCTGAGATACGGGTCTGAAATAATCAGTAAAATAACTTAATTTAATAGGATATATCAGTTGGTGATAAGTCTTATATGACAAAATGGTTTTAAACCCATACTATGTGTTTAATACGCGTAAAAAGCCGTTTTAAGCGATTTCCGGGTTTAACAGGAAATCTGAGTTTTCTGATCAGGTTATAAAGTTCAAAATACTTAATTTATCATATAAAATCAGTGGCCAAAGATTTGGTATCAATTGGCTATGTAAAACTCATTTTATAAGCAAAAGGGTATAATCGGTAATAACCGAATCAAGGCAATAACCTTAGGTTATGATCAGTTTAACAATAATTAAAAATCTTCAAAAATCCTAAGATATTATATTACATCAGTGGGTAAAAGGTTTGGTGTCAAAAATTGGGTTTAGATAGGCTTTACGCTAATGACGTCGTTTAATTAATAAAAAGCGTTCTAATTACGCCATTGAGCATAACTCCTAATCTAGACCTCAAACTGATGTGAAAATTTAGGGACATGTTTAGAAATCAGTAGCAAAAATTATTGTCCTCTCACATTTCCAAAATTCTCGTTTTATGGTCAAAGGGGCATTATGGTCAACATTAAGCAATTAACGGAAACGTGTAAATGAATCGGACAAACCATGAACCAATCACAGAGGGTTATACTATCATGTAACCCGGTCTTAATGAAGCTCTAAGGCATTTCTAATTCATGTTATCACGGTTCAGAATTGAAAGTCAAAGCAATGGTCAATTTATGCGACTTTCGGTTCCGAACCGGTCCTAAACTGAAAATTGTCGGGTCGGACATGATTAGTCATGTTCTTGCATTGATTACCAAGTTATATGAGTGGCAAAACAGGTTATACGCCTTCTACATTGCTAATTATGTGTTAATTCGAAAAATATAATTATGTTGACTTTTTATAACACACTTTGACCCGACAAATGATCTAGTTAAAGCGGGAATCAGAGGGTGCCCTTTTAAGGGTTTAATGCCCACCTAATTACCAACTTATAACTACTTTCAATTTGCCAAAACACTGGACCATTAGCGATTAAACGATAAGTCAAACCTTAATTACAACGGTTTGACTTTTAAGCTATAAACTAAGCAAAGCATGATTAGGGAAGGTTAAGGATACTTACCAAAGTCCAATGCACGACTAATGATGCTTAGGGAGTGGCCTTGAGCTCCAGAAATGATCAGAAGTTGAGCATGGAATGAATGATCAAAAAGTTGCAACTTAGTGCTCTATTTATATGGGTTTTAATCTCCCATGATCATGCCAAGCAAGTCTAGGATGGAACCAAGATGCTTACAAGTGCCCCTAGTGCCTAAAAACAAGCTTAGGCAGCACATGGTATTGAAACAAGGCAACATAAGTCGGTTACAATGGACATAACAGCCACCTGTGGGTTTTCTGCTTCTGGGCATGGCTTACGGACCGTAAGGGTCCAGCCATACGGTCCGTAAGGACCAGGCCAGCTCACCAGCATATTTAAAACTTGACACTTTTGGCCCCTGATCTTCCCAAACTTGATTTTAACATGCTTTCTTGCACTTGTAACCCCCAAACTTGACTTTTAAGGACTCCAAGTCATAAACCAACTTTGTTAGGTCCCCGGTTATTCATACGATCACCGAAAAGTCTTAAATTTCAACATTGACGCTTTTAACCCCTCGTATACGAATTTTATCATAACTTTCTCATACGATAACGAAACTTGGTGAAATTTTTATCATGCATTCTAGTGAGCATAATTAATCGTTACAAAGCTTCGGGTTTGCTAAAAGGTCACTCAGAGGTATACTTTAAACATGTTGACACATTTAACCCCTGTAGTTTGTAATCTCTCACTTTCTTTCACAATTAGCTTCGTATGATCCATGATTCATTCGTTTAAGGGTATAAACATTATGTAGGGTTATTGTAAAGTATATTTATCCATTGTTGACATTTTGAACCCTTATATTCTCATACTTTCCTTGTTTGTCAACTTTAGTCCTTCTAAGGTAATCCTTTACACGTTTAAAGTTCATGACACGTGTCGATATAATATTGGACATGAAATTTCGAGGTAAGCACCATAGACAACTCAATATCCCCCCGATCCAAACCCCAGATGATAATATCCTCAGTAGAGGAATCTTTGTAGGGCTCTCCGCCCAGAGTTAACCACTGTGCTAGTAGGTTCGCTGAGTAATCCGGGTCCAGCTGAGCTGAAACCCACTTTAGACTCACCGGATCTTCAAGGGTTTTGTTGAATCGATGAAATCTAGGTGAGTTTCCGCAGGAGTTGTTTTTTGGATAGTTAAATTAAAGTTAAACTGAGGTGGAGGATTGAAACTCAAACTGAAACTGGATGGGTGAAATTGTTTACAGCTTTGCCATCAAACCTGGTTTAGATCTGATATGTGGGTTGGTGGATGATGGTAGATGGGGCGGTGATGATGGGGGTTAACATATGGTGTGATGGTGGTTGAAGGAGGGTTGGTAGTGGTGGTGTTTTTTATGATGGTGGTGGTAGTGGTAGTGATGGTAGATGTGGTTGATGGTGATGGTGGGAGAATGAGAGAGAGTAGATGTTTTTTTTAATTTATTTTTTATATCTATAACTTTTTAATGACCATTTTGCGCCTGAGGAAAAAGACAAAATACCATGATTTTATTAGATAAATATGAGCTGACTTTGCTTTTGGACCAAAATGGCAACAAAATTGAAACCACATGGACCCAGATTCAAAAGGTTTGAGTTTTGGAGTAAAGTGAAAAAATTGAACAAATCTCAGGGACCAAAATGGCAGTTTACTCAAAAAACTAATTAAAGTACATGATCCCAATATTGGCAGTTCAAGATGATTTTTGTTTTAGAAACAAAATGGAGTTTTGGTGGAATGATCAATGTAGTTTTACTGATAATGGTACCAAAACAGTGATCGCCGTGGGTATTGAGTTGCGACGACATACATAAGTTGTTCCTTGATCGAAAATGAGTGGTTCTGGTCATTGTAGGAAAGGGTCTAGCCATCATTTGAAGCATACCGGACATCTGCTCCGCCTGGGGTCAAGCTTAAATCGTATCATTGATTGCTTTAATTGATCAATCAGTATCTATTGCTTCAGCACAATCCGGAAATGTTGGACCTGACAATTCATTCGAAACCACCTGGCGGGCTAAATGCTATATATTGTGTCCTAAAAAAATGAAATGATGTTTGTTCATATATGCATTTCCGATAGACTGTATACTACAACTTTCCGATAGACTGTATACTATAACTTTATAATTAACATACCATTAAGTAATTAGGTTTGACTAAATTTGATATTGACATTGACATTTCTATTAGTAATTGTTCATTTGTGGCTAACCAAGTGTACTGTTTTTTCAATAAAAATGGTGCTCCTTAAGAGTTCGGTATTTTGCTTATTATACCTCATATACATTTTACAAGTTGGGGGAATAGTGCCAGGCAGCTGCCTGGCACTCCCCCATTAGACCAACCAGTTTATAATTTTATATCCATTTTAAAATTATTTTTTCCCTTCTGTTTAAAATTACCGTTTTGCACTCAACTCAAAATAAAATTACGTTTTTGTCCCCATCTCAACATTACGATTTTGCCCTCAATTCAAAATTACGATTTTGTCTGCCACTCCCCCATTGGACCAACCAGTCTATTATTTTATATACATTTTAAAATTACGTTTTTGCCCCAAGCTCAAAATAAAATTAAACTTTTGTCCCCGGCTTAAAATTATGATTCTTCCCTCGATTCAAAATAAAATTGTAGTTTTGCCCTCAGCTCGGAATTACCTTTTCGCCCCACAGTTCAAAATAAAATCATGTTTTTGCCCCCAACTAAAAATTACTATTTTTCCCTCTGTCCCTGTTTAAAAAATTATGGTTTCGCCATCGGTTCAAATTACGTTTTTTTCCCCGGTTCAAAATAAAATTATGCTTTTGCCCCCAACTCAAAATTACGATTTTCCCCCCGGTTCAAAATAAAATTTTGGTTTTGCCTGCAGCTTAAAATTACGATTGTGCCCTTAGTTCAAATTTATATTACGCTGTTTCCCTAAGTTCAAATTTATGAATTTGCCCCTGTGAAAAATTACAGTTTTGCCACAGTTCAAATTTACAGTACCGCCATCACTTTAGCTTTTGGCAAATTACGATTTTACCCTAGTCAAAAAATACAACTTTCCCTCACTTAAAAATTACAATATTGCCATTGTTTTAGTTTTTTTTTTTTTCAAAACTATAAAAATGTTTTGTTTTAATTGGTTGGCTCGATTTGATTGTTTTTCATGTCAATGAGCTACCTAACACTCGTTCATTATTCGGCCATCGCCCCGCAACGCGGGCAGGGCATCCACTAGTATCTAAACATAAACAAACAATGGTACACTATTTTATTAGCGGGTGCCATTAAAATAGGGCAGATGGCATATTTTCAACATATACAATTCCCGTGGGCGGGAATAGTACTTTGCAGCCATTGGCTGAAATGGGCGGCCGCCCCTTCCTTATTGGACCAACTAATTTATTATTTTATACACGCTTTAAAATTACGGTTTTGCCCCGGAATAGTGTTTCTCTGCCATTGGTTCAAATGGGCGGCGAGCAATACCCATTGGACCAACCAGTTTATTATTTTATACCCACTTTAAAGTTAAAGTTTTGCCCCCGTTAAAAAATACGGTTTTGCCCCAGCTTCAAAATACATTTACCCTTTTGCCCCGAGCTAAAAAATGCGATTTCGCCCTCGGTAAAAAAAAATACGCTTTTACCCTCAGCCTAAATTACGTTTTCGCCCCGGTTAAAAAAAAAATTGTTTTCCCCCAGCTCAAAATTACGAATTTACACCAGTTTATTATTTTATACTTATTTTAAAATTACGGTTTTGCCCACAGTTTAAAATTACGTATTTTCCCCCAGTGCAAAATAAATTTATGCTTTTGCCCCCAGCTAAAATTTACGAATTTCCCCTCGGTTCAAAATTACGATATCAATCACCAAATGCCAAGGATAATCACTATCTAGGGTTGGTTTGTACCTGAAACAACCCGTTTCACTCTTGGTCATTGTACATCGTGTTAAAATATGTATTTTACTGTGAGGTCAAATAATAACTAAATTCATAACTATTATATTGAAATCACTTGGTTTAAATAGTTATACATTTTTTTCACAACGATCTATTAATACCAAACTAAGTTTTTTATTTATAATAAGTTTTTATTATAATAAGTTTTTTTTATAATATTTAGCAATTTTACCTTTAAATGAACAATATAATAAACTATCTAAGTGGAAGAATTATAATTATATACAAATCTAATAATATCAGATGGGGGGATATTCCACGGTCCTCCCAACCGCCGAGGTGATCCCACCTCGCAGACCGCCACCCAGCAATATTAGATGTGTGTATATTCAATTGCAATAAAATGGGCAATGAAAATGGCAAAATATAGCATAATATAGTTTGAACATGACAAATATATGCATAATTATATCAAACCAAAATTGGAGTCTTCATACTCCTATACCAGTCAATGATTGTATGAGCATATAAACACCCAATTCAAATCAATATTCATATCATCTAAATCTAAATCGAAATCTAAATCTAAATCTTGATCTGGTTGAGGTATTTGTGTGACTGTATGCCATGACTACAAAAGGAGACAATGAAGTTGGAGTACAAGACGATTTTACACAAGATGGGACAACTGATCTTAAGGGAAAACCCGTGTTGAGACGGGAAACCGGGAGATGGAAAGCTTGTTACTTTATGTTAGGCAAGTTGTTTTTAATATATATGTATTTTATACAGTTATTAAACTTATGAAAGAGCCAAAAATCTTTTAATATGTAACGCGTATGCTAATTCAGGGTACGAAGTGTGTGAAAGGATGGCTTACTATGGCATAGCAACAAACCTCGTCTTGTATCTGACACGAGAAATGAAAGAAGGCACCGTTAAATCGTCGAATAATGTTACAAATTGGGTTGGAACCGTGTGGATCACACCTATTTTAGGTGCTTATATCGCGGATACCTATCTTGGGCGATATTGGACTTTCATGGTTGCTTCCGTTATTTACTTTGTGGTAAGATAACCCGTTTCTTGATCATAAAGGCGATAAAACGAATGGGTTAGATAACGAGTCAAAATACATTCAATCATGTTGGTCACTCACAAACATTTATTTAATTATATTTTTTTAAAAGTTGACTACAAGAAAAGAACTGTATTATAAGGTCAAATCACAAGAATAGCTTGCCACATCTACTTTTGTCGCAGATGATTTTCATCTGGCACAACAGATTTTATAAGTTTGCGTGATAGATCCATGCATGGCGCAACATATCCATACTACTGCGCCAGGGTCCACCAAACTAATTTTTTACACACGTTTTAAAACGTTTTTTTTTTCTTGTTTATCGAAACAGGGAATGTGCTTATTGTCGCTTGTGGTTACGATACCAACATTAAAACCACCTTCGTGTGGTAAAAGTGTAAGTTACTGAAGGGGTATGGTCCCAAATATCGCGTCAGCACGACCGCGAATGACCATTACCCTCATTAAAAACCCCCAACAGCAATTAACTCTCCAGTGTCCGCGTAGACGCACGCGAACACTGCGGTCCAATCTGTCCATTGATGAGAAGACTTACCTTAAGGACGGAAACTAATGTTACGCATAGCGATGCGGCCTCGCACCGCATCCTATGAACATTTTCGTCACGACAAGGGATCTGGACAACAGTAACAGTCACTCAACAGGCGATGCGGCACAACACCGTATCCCGCGCAAATCATGGATGGAACAACCAATGCGGGAACAACATCAATGACCGCAAGCAGCGATGCGGCTTGGCACCGCATCCTGCCTACAAGGCAAGTGGGTCTGACACCACAGTGCAAGTGGCACTGGGAACAGTCGCCTACTAGCCCACGTATGAACAACAGTCTGACACCACAGCCGGACGTGGCATCACCACAGCATCCGACAGGTCTGACACACCTGCAAATAGCTGTGCGATGTCAGACCGGCTACTCAACTACCCTCCTTCACTCCTCGGCTATAAATACTCACCCCAAACCAGGTTTGAGGTATCACTTTCCAACTCTCTCAATACTACTACTATCATACTTTGCTTCCCAAGCAAATTACTGATTCTCACGCCGGAGAGTGGTAACAAGGAGCACCCCCCACCCCATCCTCCTTGTTACGAGTCAGGGTTTGTTTCCTTGTGCAGGAAACCCACCACCAGACGATCCAGCCAGCGATCCTCGGAAAGAAGGGATTAACCCTCTTGACGAGACCAGTGAGTTAACCCTACCCGGTTAACCATTGTTTCATCATTGGCGCCCACCGCTACTCTTAGCACTTTTTTCCAATCATCCTTTTCTTTCCAAAGATGTCTGATCGTCAAAACAACACTACCGGGGATAACCTAAACCCCGCAAACCAAGGGCCTGCGGTAACCATTCCCCTAGCCCCAAATGCCCAACACATTGGCACGTCAACGCAAGGGGGCGCATCCCTTACGTTCGGACACGATCTGTCACAATACGCTGCCGTCATACCTCCAGGCATGAGCCCTCATACCTGGTATGACCAACAAGCAGCCCTTCTGGCCGCAACGTACAACAGAGCTTGCGCCGACGAACAAGGAGGTATCGGACCTACCCCGATACCGCGTACACCTGCCGGTCGTATTTTACGATACGACGACAGGGCACCCACACATCCAGCCTCCAGAAGCAGGCAAGAGGACCGCGGCTCCTCCTATTGTGATGTCCGCACAATCAATGAGGACGATTCCTCATACGGGTCCCGCCGCAGGGACTCCGTACATAGCCGTTTAGGCTCTCAAGATGAAAGAAGGCGGCAGTCTACAATGCGCCGCAACACAAACATTCATAGTCGTTTGGGACCACAGTCTCACCATGAAGGGTATGGCCATACTGATCCAGATGACAGTACATACCGCGGGGAGTCCCATTCCACCAACAGTAGACCGGGCGGACGCAACTATGTTCCTCCCAGTCAACCCCGCAACACATACCTCCGCGCTGCAAAGCGCAACCAGGGCAAACCTTACAGGCCGAAATCTGCGGCCGAAAACTGCGGCCGAAAACTCTAAATTTGTCCCAGAGATCGCCAACGCCGATGTCACCACCACAAAATTCCCATTGAACATTGGGAAATACAACGGCTCGACCGACCCAGATGACCACAACAACATCTTCGTCGGCGCTGGGTGCAACGGTAAGTGGGACGAACCTACCTGGTGCCATTTTTTCCCACAGACCCTAACAGGTCTGGCCAGGGCATGGTTCGATTCTCTCCCACCAGGGTCACTGACCTCATTCGAGGACTTACAACAAAAGTTCCTCGCACACTTTAGCCAGCAACGACGCCATGAACGTGATTCAATGGACGTCATGAACATCTGGCGCAGAGACAACGAATCGCTTGACGCATTCGTTGTCCGTTACAATAAGGAGATCCTAGAGATAGGCGACGTTGCCGACCAGATGGCACGTAACCATTTCATTGTTGCAGTCAAAGACGAACAAATGGTTATGAATATTTCCGGCGGTAACGGCTTGCCTAAGAAGTGGGAAGATGTCATGGCTAAGGTCAAAACATATGTCCAAACTCAGCGGTCTCTCAGACCGCACATGTCAAAGGCACAACCCCTAGCGGAAGGCCAGTCTTCCCGCCAAGAGCCCAAGCGCGGCAATAAGCGCAACAGGGACACATGGAATCACGGCAGCGATCCCAAGCCATATGTCCCCCGGAACAACCAGCCCGACGCAAGGGCTACAATCAACGCCCAACGAGAAAACCGGACGTCAAAGAAAGAGTCTCGGGACCGCAGCTGGACCGAGATCAACCAGTCGCCACGCGACGTTCTCCTCACGGATTCACAATTCCTGAGACCGGCCCAACCAATGAAGTCCAAAAAGAATCAAGATCCCGCACTCTACTGCGAGTATCACAAGGACTCGGGCCACACCACGAACAACTGCATCAGTCTCCGACTGGAGATTGAGCGAGCCCTAAAGGAGGGGAAACTGCAACACCTTTTGACAGGCGCACAAAAAGCTACCAAGCGCATCACTCCCCACAACGAGGGCACCTCCACGGGTAAAAGGGCCATGTACGTGGCCTCTACCCACATGATCAATGGAGGGAAAGGAAGACCGCGTAAGGCGGCGAGAAGACCGGACAATGACTGGAAGGACGAGCAAGTCGTCTTTCCAAAAGTCCTAGGCGGACCGTGCGATAGGCGCGCCGTGGTTATCACTGGGCACCTAGCTCACTACTGCACCGAGCGATTGTTCATCGACCCGGGCAGTACGTCCGATATTATATACGAGCAGTGCTTCAACCAGTTCGATCAAGAAGACAAAGATCGACTGCAGCCAGCGGACTACCCGTTGGCTGGATTTTCATGGGAAACCGTGTTCCCCCTGGGACAAATTACCTTCCCTGTGCGCCTCACCAACGGAAGGCACACAAGGACGGAGGAGGTGAACTTCATGGTTTTACCTCACACCTCAAAGTATGACGTAATTCTCGGGAGGGAGTCCCAAGGCGACTTCAACATGATAACATCCGTCCCCCACTCTGCCATCGGTTTTCCAACCGAAACGGGGATCGCGATAATATACGCCCAAAGAGAAGTCATGTCTACGGACGAACTGCGTCCGACAAAGGTGGCAAGGCCTACCCCCAACACTCAACCAGAAAAATGGGTTCTTAATGCAAGACACCCAGAACAAACAGTCACGTTGGGCCATGCCTTGACACCTACCATCAGAGCGCGCCTGAAGCAACTCCTCTTCATAAACCAAGATATTTTCGCGTGGACACCCGCAGATATGACAGGGGTACCACGCGAAATTGCGCAATACTTCTTGAATACCATGCCAGGTATCAAGCCCGTGATCCAAGGCCAACGCCACCTTGGATCAGCAAAAAACGCGGCGATGGAAGAGCAGGTACAGGAACTGCTCTCCGCAGGCATCCTGCGGGAAGTGAAATACCAGACTTGGCTGTCCAACCCAGTCATGGTAGAAAAACCAAGCGGGGGCTGGCGCATGTGTGTTGATTACAAAGACCTCAATAAGGCCTGCCCCAAGGATTGTTACGCGCTTCCAGAGATCGACGAGAAGGTCGATAACCTCGCACCATTTCGATGGAAGTGCTTCCTCGATTGTTACAAAGGCTATCACCAAGTACAAATGGCAATCGACGATGAAGATAAAACGGCATTCCGCACTCCCATCGGGAATTACTGCTACACCAAAATGTCGTTCGGGTTGCGCAACGCGGGCGCAACCTATCAAAAGTTGATGAACGACACCTTTCGCGGTCAAATCAGTAAAAGTGTCGAAATCTATATGGACGACCTGGTCGTCATGAGCATGGAGGAAAACACCTTGCTCGACGACATCGAAAGAACATTCCAAACTCTGCGAAGCGTTAACATGAAGCTCAACCCAGGGAAATGCTCGTTTGGAATGGAAGAAGGCAAATTCCTTGGATTCATCGTAACCAAAGATGGATTCAAGGTAAACCTGGAAAAAGTTCAGGCGATCGAGCGCATGCCATCGCCTTCTACGATGAAGGAAATGCAACGACTAGCCGGTAGGCTAGCCGCACTCAATAGATTCTTAGCCAACCATGCAGCTAAGTCTTACCCTTTCATCAAGACCCTGCGGAGCTGTCTAAAAAAGGAACAATTCCAATGGACCGCGGAGGCCGAAAAAGCTTTCCGGGAAATGAAAGAGTGTTTGATCCAACTCCCAACTTTAACCGCACCACGAAAAGATGAGCCACTTATCTTATACCTGTCTGCCGCGGACAACGCGGTAGGCGCGGTACTTATAGTGGAGCGGGAAGGAGTCCAAACACCCATCTACTACATCAGCAAAATGCTCAACGACCCAGAGACAAGATACTCCATCATGGAAAAATTGGTACTGGCACTAGTGCACGCATCGAGACGTTTACGACGTTACTTTGCAAACCACGTCATCACAGTGTTAACCAACTATAGGATCGGCCCGATCCTATCCAAACCCGACATCTCTGGGAGGTTAGCAAAATGGGCAATCGAGCTGGGCGCGCTTTCACTGAACTATAAGCCGCGCCCCGCAATCAAAGGCCAGGTCTTGGCTGACTTCGTCGCCGAAATACCAGCAAACCGCATCCAAGAATGCGAAGAAGAACAAAACCCTGTATCACAACCATCCTCCACAGAAACCTGGGCACTATTTACAGATGGTGCATCCAACGAAGATGGTTCTGGCGTAGGTTTGCGACTTGTCAGCCCCGATGGCCAAGAGCTAACCTACGCAATACGCCTCGATTTCGAAAGTACAAATAACGAAGCGGAGTATGAGGCTCTACTGGCAGGGTTGCGTTTAGCAATTAAACTCGACGTCAAACATTTGGAAGCACACGTCGATTCACTACTAGTTGCAGGGCAGATACGCGGTGACTATGCCGCAAAGGGGGATACCATGATCCTCTATCTCGAACAAGCCCTGCAACTGAAGTCAAAGTTTACCTCCTTCAATATTCGCCACATCAACAGGAGTGAAAATAAACCCGCGGACGCACTGTCAAAACTTGCGTCCACCAGCTTCCAACACCTGGCGAAAGAGGTACGCATCGAAGTCCTGCAAAATCCTTCGGTACCCCTGCACCAAGTCAATGTCATCCAATACGGTACAACATCCTGGATGACACCGCTCATTGCATACTTACAATCAGGGGTTACTCCCGAAAGCAAAGCAGAGGCACGCAAGTTGCAATACAAAGCGTGTCATTACCAAATGGTAGACGGTATCTTATACCGTAAATCATACCTTGGGCCACTCCTACGATGCGTCAACCCCCAAGATGCCACATACCTTATCAAAGAAATTCACGAGGGGATATGTGGCATACACGCAGGACCACGCATGGTGGTGGCCAAAATCATGAACGCCGGGTACTATTGGCCGGGCATGCACCTGGATGCAGTCAAAGTCTTACGCAAGTGTTTCAATTGTCAGCGACATGCTCCCAAGACCTTGCGTCCCAAGAACAACTTGATCCCCGTCACCACCGCATGGCCATTCCAAAAATGGGCAATCGATGTGGTGGGACCATTTCCAGACGCACCAGGAGCAGTGAAGTTTATCATAGTAGCTGTTGATTACTTTACAAAATGGGTAGAAGCAAAGCCACTTGCATCAACCACCGCTATGATAACAAGGAAATTCGTGTGGGAACATATCATCTGCCGTTTCGGTTTACCAATGTGCATCGTCACCGACAACGGTACCAACTTCGCTGCCGACGACTTTCAAAAATGGCTAAAAGAGCTAAACATTGAACACATATTCTCCTCAGTGGCACATCCACAAGGGAACGGCCAAGTCGAGAGTATCAATAAAAGCTTAGTCGAAGGCATCAGAGCACGGTTGGGAACAGCCAGACGCGGCTGGGTTGATGAACTCCCAAGTATTTTATGGGCTCACAGGACAAGCCCAAAAACAAGCAATGGCGAGACCCCCTTCAGCCTGGTCTACGGCACTGAAGCGGTGATCCCCGCGGAAGTAGGCCTCCCCTCACCTAGAATGTTGGCCATCAACAAGATGGACAACAATGAGGAACGCAGGGTTGACTTAGACCTCTTGGAAGAAAGGCGCGAAAACGCTGCCATCAACGAGGCCAAGTACAAAACCAAGTTGGAAAAGTACTACAATGCACGCGTTCGCATTTGTACCTTCAACCCTGGAGACTACGTCCTTCGTGACAACGAAGCATCCAACGCAGAACGCCCAGGGAAACTTGCCCCCAAGTGGGAAGGACCGTACCTCATCCAAGAGGTCCTGGGCAAAGGCGCGTATAAACTACAAACATTAGAAGGCGAAACTATCGCACGCACATGGAACGCACAGCAACTTCGACGATGCTATATGTAAGCCATGTTTTCTGCATGTAATCTATTGGGCCGCAGGCCATTTGCAAATAAATAAATAGACGATGCAATGCAATATTGTTTATTTATTTCTATTACAAATGCGTGTTCCACTCTGAGGTATACACAAAAACAGATTAGCAAAATCTTCATTCGTGATACCCACACAGAATGGTAACCACACGCAACTATTGTAATAGGCCAGCAATGGCAATACTGTTTGTCTAACCAGAGACAAATCTTCATATTTGCATATCACCTAGATATGCAAAAGGCAATTACAGGTTTAATATTACTCAACGCGTACAAATTCAAACATGCAAGTACTAAAAACACTTGTAAAAATTGAAACAACAATTCTTTATATTCAAAAAATTCCTGCACAAGGAATTTACATAAAGTTTTGTAACGGTTACATAAGGAAACAAAAGAGGCACGCAGCCCAAATCTAATCTTCCTTTGTGCCACTGGGGCCCGCACCATCCGTGCCCTCAACATCTGGTTTTTCCTCATCTTCGTCTTCAGCAGCGTATAAGACTCGCAAGCGGTCCACATAGTCCTCCGCTTCTAGACACTTTTCAAGTTCTTCAAGATCTGTGAGGGTTGTATCATTAAACTCCTTAATCGCAGCAGCAAGAAGCGCTTCAGTATCCACGCCATGAAACCCAGACCGCTCATCAGTAAGCTCGCCACGCGCTACAGCGTTCAAATGACTAATACAGCGGTTATAGCCAGCTTTGAAACCAGCATCCCGGGCACGCTCCCTGATCTCGTTAATACCTGCTACGGTCTCGGGTGCGTCAAGAATGGCAGTAACAATCTGCGAAACATGAATACAATGGTTATCAAAGGCAAACTTACAACAAAAATAACAAGGCAATGGATACTTACATGCCCGATCCCGCGCATACGCATCCATTGATGATCAGCCTTGAGCAACTCAAGTGAAGCAGCGTGGCTATCCCTAGCCTCTTCAGCCTCTCTTGCCCGCACTTCAGCTTCAGCAGCACGGGCAGAGATTTCCTCAATAGTGATCCCCCGGGTCCGCACTTCAGCCTTTTTAACAAGAAATCAGAAATATACAAAAACCAACAACAAACTTGTGAGACACAATTTCAAAGTTAGGAAAAACTTATACCTGAAGGTCCAAGATAGTTTTGGTCAACTTGGTGCGGTCCACATTTGCCCCTTCAAGAGCTTTTGCAGCACGAGCCTCCGACTCCTTGGCCTCTTCCAGAGCCTTGGCAAGACGCACCTCTGCTTCCTTGGCCCCTTGGGCAGCCGCAATGGCCTCAGCTTTCTCTTTAGCCAACGCAAAAATTGCTGCCTTGGCATTTATAAGCTCCTGACGAACATGAAAGAGAGTTTCATTCTGTTTACCCCAAGATTCTTTCCAAGTCTTGCGCTCATCAGATAGCGTCTTGCGCTCATCAGAAAGGGTTTCTTTCCAACGCTTACGCTCATCAGACAGCAGTTTTGCAAGAGAACGAACCTGTTTAAGCTCAGTAGTTGCAGCCCACTCTTCAGTCTTCTTATGCTTCTCAAACGCAGCTTTATCCCTCTCAAGCTGCTCTCTATCCCTCTCAAGCTACTCTGCACCCTCACGTGCAGCCTTCACCAACTCCTCGGCCTCAGCCCGTAAACGCGCATTCTCCTCCTCCTTGCGCCCCAGCACCTTGCACTTTTCCATAATGGCATTCGCCATTATGGAGCTCCCCACAAGCATGGAGGAGAGTTGGTTCATCTGGACCTCAGTCGGTAAAGAACGGGCCCGGTTTACCTCAAAAGGAGTTCCCAAACCACTCAGAATCTCCCTACACGCAGAGGGATCAGCAGAAATGTCATCCCCTTGCATCACAGACCACGGAGGGCGGTGGTAAGACATGGCTCGGTCTTCTGTGTAAGAGCGATAATAATACTCCAATT
>JARYGA010042070.1:0-64382 GCA_030545235.1 Helianthus tuberosus | reverse complement strand
CTGTAAAGTATCTGCGCAGCCTTCGAGAGGCGTGTAGCAGCGCAAGCACCAATTTCTCCATTGTGGAGTATCTTGTTTCTGGATCGGTAAGCACCCTACTGACGTAATAAATTGGAGTCTGTACTCCGCTTCTCTCCACAAGTAATACCGACCCTACTGCCTTATCCGAAGAAGATAAGTACAGTACGAGTGGTTCTTTTTCGAACGACGTGGTCAGGGTAGGGAGTTCGATCAAACACTCCTTCATTTGTTGAAAAGCGGCCTCAGCTTCAGGCGTCCATCTGAATTCTTGCTTCTTCACACAATTGCGCAAAGTGCTGATAAAAGGATATGACTTCGCGGCGTGATTTGACAGAAAACGGTTAAGCGCGGCTAGGCGGCCGGCCAACCTTTGCATCTCTTTGATTGTTCGTGGTGATGGCATTCGCTCTATTGCTTGGACTTTTTCTGGATTCACCTTAAATCCGCCATTTGTGACTATGAAGCCTAAGAATTTCCCTTCTTCCATACCAAAAGAACATTTGGCTGGATTCAATTTCATATTCACGCTGCGCAACGAGTTAAATGTTTTTTCGATGTCTTTCAACATTTGGTCCTCTTCGGGACTTTTGATCACCAGATCGTCAATGTAAACCTCGATATGCTTCCCAATATATCCAGGGAAGGTCTTATCCATCAGGCGTTGATATGTGGCGCCAGCGTTCTTGAGGCCGAATGGCATCTTTGTATAACAAAAGATCCCGAGATCGGTCCGAAAAGCTGTCTTATCTTCGTCTTCAAGCTTCATTTGAACCTGATGGTATCCCTTGTAGCAATCTAAGAAGAATTTCCATCTGTATGGTGCGAGAGAGTCTATCTTTTTGTCGATCTCAGGCAAAGAGTAGCAATCTTTAGGGCATGCCTTGTTGAGATCAGTATAATCAACGCACATTCGCCATCCTCCACTAGACTTCTCCACCATCACTGGGTTCGCGACCCAACTTTGATAACGTACCTCTCGCAAGATTCCAGCTTTGAGTAGTTCGCATACTTGCTCATTCATTGCTTTGGTTTTGTCTACCCCTAAGCTGCGCCTTCTTTGGACCTTCGGCTCAACAGAGGGGTAGGTGTTTAAACAGTGCTCGGTAATGTCGCGCGGGACACCGGTCATGTCTGCCGGAGTCCAGGCGAAGATATCCATGTTCTTGAACAGGAGTTGTTTGAGATGCGTTCTGATGTTTGGTGAGATTGCGTGGCCTATCGTCACCGTTTGCTCCGGGTACTTGCGGTTTAACACCCATTTCTCTGGTTCGGTTGTTGAAACCTTCGCCGCTTTTGTTGGGCGCATCTCTTCTGACGACATTACTTCTTTCTTGGCATAGATAATTGCCACCCCCGTCTTGGTTGGAAACCCTATCGCTGAGTGGGGCGTGGAAGTTACCATGTTCAGCTCGCCTTGGGTTTCTCTCCCAATCAACACATCATGCCTCGACTTGACAGGCATCACCATGAAGTTTACATTTGTTGTTCTTGAATGCTTCCCGTCAGAGAGCGTGACGAGGAAACTGATTTGGCCTAGCGGGAAGACCATTTCGTTGCAAAATCCAGACAGTGGATAATCAACTAGCTCCAGTCTCGCTTTATCATCCTCATCAAACTGATTAAAACATTGCTCATAGATGATATCAGCCGTACTTCCTGGGTCAATGAAGACATACTCCGTTTCATAATGGCCGATAATACCGGTAATGACGACGGGTCGAGTGGCGCGAGGGCCGCCGCGCACTACCGGGAAAATAACTTGTTGCTCTTGCCATGAGGGTTCATAAGGGCGTTTGCCTTTCTCCTTTGCGCTGTATCTTGGTCCATTGACCATATGGGTTTTTAGGCGTCGGACTTTCTTGTGATTCCCCTCCTCATGGCGTTGGATCTGTCGAGTTTCTTTGCGCACGTTTTTCACCAGGTGGCTTAGCTTCCCGCTTTTTAGCGCTCTTTCAATCTCTTGACGTAAACTGAAACAGTCATCCGTCAGGTGCCCTGTATCTTTGTGGAAGTCGTAGTACAGGTTGGGGTCTTGCCCCTTCTTGTTCGTCATAGGCCTTGGAGCCTTGAAATCATGATTCTCCGTCATCAGCACCTCTTTTGGTGTTTTTATGAGCGGAGTCCAATGCTTTTCTCGGTTATCATCCCTGACTGCTTTCCGATAGCCGATTCTATCAATTGTGTTGCGCGCATCTTCTCTATAGCGCGGCCTCTCTTCGTAGCCCCTTGATCTTCCGGATTTCCAATCGTTACTTTTGTACTTGTTGCGCTTGTTGTGATCGCGCGAGTTTCCTTTGGAAAATCGATCTTCAGTATAATAATTCTTGTTTCCGGCGAGTGACTCTTCAGTTTGCGCGACTATTTTCGCGGCTTCCATGAGCTTATCCCATTCTTTGGGCATTCCATCTTTCCCAGTGATAGTTCGGATGAGACTATCACAGCGAATGGCTTTCTTGAAGTGGCAACGCATGAGTTTTTCACTTACGCCACCGATTTCCAAGCACTCCTTGTTGAAGCGAGTGATGAAATCTTCTAGACCCTCGTTATCTCTGCGCCAGATGTCCTCTACCTCGGCTGTGTCGCGCTGGTAACGTCTCTGTTGACTGAAGTGATTCAAAAACTGTGTTCTAAAATCCACCCATGACTTGATCTTTCCCAGAGGAAGGCTGTCGAACCAGGCACGAGCAACCCCTGTAAGCATTTGAATAAACAGATGGCACCACATGGGCATATTCCATCCTCCCATGCAACCAACGCTTGTGAAAACTCTGACGTGATCATCGGCATCAGTCAATCCGTTAAACTTTCCAACTGTCAGAGGTAACTTCTCTCTTGAAAGTGGCGCCAGCGCGATCTTTGGAATGAACTTTGAATGTTCCGTAGCTTCAGCTGGTCGATAGGCGAGGCGAAAGTCTCGCTCTGCTTCTTCGGTGTACCCTACGTGTTGTCTTGGTTTGTAGTATTCATGGTTCCTCTGCAACCGATTAAAGACTGACGAACCCTCATCATCCTGCCAAGTTGGATCATTCGGATCAGTATCCTCCCATTCATTGTTCATGTTGCGCGGCGTGAGCCGGCTATGAACTAGGCTTCTTTGGACGTGTGACGGATAGTCATAATAGCTTTCTGTTTCTCCCCGTGTATCGCGCGTGTCATGCACGCTTAGTCTTCTGGAAGGGGGAGGTCTGTTAGCTCTTCCTTGGATGTTTTGCTGTGGTGGTATCTGGCGCGCCCCGTGACTGGGGCCTGCTGGTGTAACCAAGGACGGTTCTGCTGTTAAGACTGCTTGCTGTGCGCTCAAAGATTGATACGCCTCATTAATGGTGGCAAGTTGCTTGGCGTACCATGAGGCTGGAGTTTCGCCCTCTGGTAGCCCTAGTAGCGCCGAAATGTTCTGAGGTGGAGCTGGGTTTGAAGGTCCAGCGCCGTTGTTTCCTGGGGTTACCGTTTGAGTGATGCGGGTGATGCTCCCGCGCGGTCCCCCAGTGTTGGTTACTTCGATTTCGCCAATTTCTTCAATGTGTTGGGGTTGGACGTTTTGATTGCCCTCGCCCAACACCGCATTAGAGTTTGCTCCGAAACCAAACTCGGGAATGATTCCTTGACCAGCCATGATCGAAGGAAGAAAAAACAACGAAAACTCAGAAAAAAAAGAGAAGATGAAAGTGATTTGTAGAAAACCGGTGGGCGCCAATGAAGAAACACGTAACTAATTATGGGACTAAACAGTTTGGTTTATGTTCCTATCATAGTGATTAATCTTCTTTATGGCTTTCTGAGCTCCTTAATGACTGGGTTATCCTGCAAAACAGAACACCGTTACTCGTTAAGAGGGGAGTGTGGGGGTTTCCCTCTTAACCAAGCTCCGGCGTGAGAATAAGCGACTGCTTTGGGGAGATAATTAAGTATTAAGAGTGAGAATAGAGGGAATGAACTGTTTAACCTGTGGACTGAGGTCTCTATTTATAGCCGGAGAGGTGTAAGAGGGTGTGGGATGATGGGCCTTGGGCCAGAAGGCGACAACTTAGAGGATATGCTCTTTGTCTCACTGGTGTCGACCGTTAGTGGCTTCTGGGAGTTCGTTGGTGCTGGCGCACCGTGATTGGAGCCACGTGTCAAGGTTGTCGGCCTGGCCGCCCTTCTGCCATCAGCAGGTAAGTGGAGATCGTGGGGCAGTTGTCTCTGCCCTGTGATTGGTGCCACGTAGGCGTCCTTAAGTACTTTTTGTCTCTTGCATGTCAGACGATCGTGGAGCACGATTGAGCAGGGCCAGAAGGACGCTGATTGGCTCTTTTCTTGTGCCACTTATACCTTGTGTACTGTCCGAAACAGCCTTGCGCTGCTGCCCTGCGCGATTCTTGCTGGGCGCGTAACTATCTCGCGCAGGGTTTGGATGACTGAGTGCTCTTTCAGAATGCTAAGTGTTGTAATTGTAGCTTCCTATTGTCCAGCCTCGCGCCGGTTAAAATAGAACGTGCTATATCCCGCGCGAGGTTGCCAATAAGAAAATTTGTTGAATAAGGAGTATGGTCCCGCGCACGACCTTGACGGAGGTTTGCGCGGCTTTTTTGGGACCATACCCCTTCAGAGGTTTAAAATAGAAAGGACAAGGTTGTCCCTTTATAACATTTCAAAGTAAGAAACGGGAGTCTCTCTCTCTCTTGTTCACGTGACCTTGTCTTGTCATGAAGCAGAAACACCTCTGTATCATTTGGTATTATAAGGCTAATTAGAATTGTGTCATTTTGTCCAAAACCCATTTGTGGGCTCATAACTATCCCCTTTAATACAACACCTACTTGCCTCCTACTTCATCCAATTGTTTCTTTGTTCTTTCTTTAGGAACCCCCTCCATCTTATGTCCCCTAAACCACAAGCCGAAATCCGATAGATAGATCATCATTCTTGCCCTTAATTTGGACCGTGACGTTGCTAATGACAATTAGACATTTCGTAGAAGTAGTTTTGAATTCTACTTTAACTTATGTCCCCTACTTGACTCCTAGTACTTCATCTAACTGTTTCTTTGTTCTTTCTTTAGGACAATGTTTTCAGAACCAGACCGGACGTTGAAACAGTCTTTTTACCGGTTCAATGGTCCGACCGGTCGGACCAGATGTAAGAACCGGAAGGTATCGAAAATATTAAAAAAATTAATAGGGTTAAATTAAAAAAAATATATAAAAAACCGGTCCAACCCGTCCAAAAACCAGTCCGACCGGCTGGTTTCCCGGTCCAATCGCCGGGTCGCCGGCTCAATGCATTTCCAGCCCGATACCATGACCCGGACCGGCTCAACCTTCGGTTCCCGATCGCACCGGTCCGATCGGCCGATCCGGTCCGGGTCTGAATGAAAACACTCCTTTAGAAACCCCCTCCATCTTATGTCCCTTAATCCAAAAGTCCACCCACATCTGATAGACCAAGATTTAGTTTGGACTTTTGACAAGTTGCTGATGACCAATTAGACAATATATATCTCTAGGACAAGTTATCCACTTATCCTAAAGGAACCCAGTATTATCCCTTTTTTGATGTAACCTTATGTTTTTTGAAATTTATAAACAAAAAATCATATTGTAAAATAAAAAACAAGTAACATATACTTATGATACTTTTGTTGTGATTATATTACTGTTGATAATTTGTAAAAACTAGAGAGAGAAGATGTGCATCACCAATATATATGATTATGAAACATAAATTACACAAGTGAGATTTGTATTTATACTCGTATAAAACCCTCATGAAAATCAAAATATCACTGTTGTCACTCTAGACTACAACTAACACCAACTCCATGCCACATGGCAGTATATGAGTGGAGAGATTGAGCACATAAATCAATGACAAGTAAACGAAATTGCTAAGATGACGTTCCATTGTTGTGATTGCACGGTTCCATCGTTGAAAGAAAGTAGCACTCTTACTACAAGAAATCGAAGCAATGCCTGCGACTTTTCGTCGCCGCTAAAGATCCCTGTTAAATGTGGGAAGACACAGAAAATTGACATGTAGGCATTATGTTTTGGTCTTAGCCATGATGTTTTGGGTTGTCTTGCCAAAAAAAAAAAAAACACAAATAATAACAATTTAAAACACAATGTAATGTATTATAGACATGAAATATAAAACACAACTAAAATACCATGTTTAATACTTAAAACACCATACTTAATGTTCTTGGCATGATATTTTAAGTTTTAAGTCTAGAATTCATTGCATTATGTCTTAAATTGTTATGTTTGGTTTTTTCTACCCAAAACATCATTTTTAAGTCCAAAACATAATGACTACATGTCAATTCATATGCCAATGATGGTCAGCTCGTCTGGCTTGAGGTAGGAGGGTAATCCACATGGTGGGTCCTTCCTGGGAGGTGCCCAATTCGATCCTTGTGGGATTCGAACTTGGGTTTGGGAGTTTACTAACAAAGGTGACTAGCCAATTGTGCTGATGTTCAAAAAAAAAAAAAAACATGTCAATTCATATGCCTTTTCACACTTTTTATGTAAAATGTCATTTTTACATAAACTTAAACCTATATATACACATACATACATATAAACCATGCGTTTCACCTAGGTGCGTGATTAGACACATGGCAACGAATTGTACTTGAAATAACTAAAGAATTTTAAGCGCTAGATATAACATTGAAAAAAATTTGTACTATCCACGAACCAAGAGCTGGAATAGTTCAGCAATATAGATATATACTCTATTTATAATTACAACTAGGAATTGTACCCTCATAGTTCTAGGACGAGGTGAATAGGACTAGTTAATCTAGATCTTTTGAAATGAATCCTTGCTAATTACCATTGCATTTTATGAGCTATATATCAAATCCTCTTTATAAATTTGCGTTATCAATAGCCTTTTATACGAAAATTAACCAAAACAGTTAGAATAAAACAACTGACATGATTACAAAAATTATGTTAATATACAAGAAGTTGAATTAAACTTCACGTATAACGTTAGTCCTTAGCGAAGCTAAAACTTCATCGTTTACACAGCTCAAAGTTTCATGTCTGAACAACTCAAAACTTCATTTGTCTTCACAACTCAACAGTACATTCTTCCTTATACAATAACGATAGATATTCGATCTTTAATTAGAGTGTTTGAACATGAAGTAGTCATCTTTACAGATTGGTCTTGGACTAAACGATACAGCATGGTATTTACTGAGTCTTCAGACTAACGGACAAATAAATATTAGTGGCAGTTGTGGGGGTTTGTTCTTCTACCGACCTTACAAGATGTAATTGACTTATGGTTTACGTTGACACACGTATAGTACACACTGAATTTTAAGTAAACTGATTTTTTTCATCTATATATCGATGTACGTATATAACAACTGCTTTTAACTAATTAAATAGATGTCATCCATAAGTCCAACTCCAAGATCGTGTAGGAAACCCTATCATACCTTTTCAAATTAATTGTTTAAACACTAGCATTTATTCTGTTTGTTTACAAAATTTTTCAATCACTTCATGATAGCAACCCACTAGGGCGAAGTTACATCAAAACAGAGGGTAAACGGGCATCAAGCTGCGCTGCCACCCCTTTTTGAATTGCAAACCCTAATCTACCAAACACAAAACCCTGGGGCTGAACAATTGCTGTGGATGACCCGTTGGACCATGGTCCGGAATTGGATAGCTTCTAGTGCTAGAGAGCCAAATGTGTTAAAAGACAAAAGGGACAAAAACATGTTGGTAAAGGCCCATGAAATATTATAACAAGGTATATATTAGTTTATGGAAAAACTTTAAATAGGTTCATTCTGGTTTTTAGTATGATGGTACTTGTAATATTAGACCATGGGGTATGGTTTGGGTAGTCTCTTTGGGAACTACCTGTTACGTAGGCGCCACGTCACATGGGGTGGAGGACCATCCCCTTGAGGACTACCCAAGGGTGTGGAGCCCACATTAATATATATAATAAAGAGAGAGAGAACAAGCACCTTTTGCAGGCTCGTCCCAAACGTCTTCCTGGAGCCGTTGGCGACGCGACGAGGGGGAGGGGGGCGGTTTGGGACGAGGGGGACGACCGGCACCGGTGAGGGAACGATCCCCACACCCCTTGGTCTTATGAAATCCATCAGATGTTTACCAAAATGCTTCATATACTATAGATTAAGCTTGATCTTCAAACTTTTTATTACTCTTGACGTAGTTTTTATACCTCTTATATTTTTGTTGTTTTCCAAAAAATCTTCACCCTTGTAAACTTTTAATGGCTTTTGCATCTTTAAGAAACCAGCCATCCATTAATTAAGTTACCATGACAAGACTATACATACCATTTTGGATAACACAGTCATTAGACGAGAACGATATTTAATGACTATGTATGATAAAGATGGATTGAGGCAATTAAAGATTATGTGCAGCAATTAAAAAAACGTGGATAGAGGCACTAATGAGGATAAAGTTTTCACCATGAGTTAGTCAAGTGTTTTATAAGAGCCAAGGCCGGCCCTAAGAATTTGTGTACCATGTTCGAGCTTGAAAAAACGTGTCCTTAGTCCTTGACGAAATTGGGTATTGGACTCACTAAAGGTCTAAACCTAATGCCAATGGACTAATAACTAATCTAAACCATAAGAATAGTTTTGTAAGTGAACCCATGTTGGTGTTTAATATGATTATACCCTATGAAAAAGAATTCTTTTACATATATTTATCGTTTTTTTTAAATAACGTGCCCTTCGAAATATCGGGTCCTGGCCGGTGGTCCTCTCCACAGACCCTCAGGGCCGGCCTTGCTGAGAGCGGTCAACACCAAGTCTCTGTTCTCTTCCCCATACTAAATTATAGGAAAATTTTAAGATTTCATTTATTTTTACGGGTTAGGGGTTTAAAAATAAGAGGGGTTTAAAAATAAGAAGGGTAAGAAACCACAAGTGTCCAATGAAGAATCAAGTGAGAAAAATAATTTTGTCTAAGACGAAAAAAAGAACATGCAAATGCAGGTCACATTCCTAGAAACATGCATATGCAAGTCACATGCTATCCCCCATTCGAACGTCTTTTTATCTTTATTATGATTAATACCATATTGTTATACTTTTCGAAAAATAAAATAAAATAAAAAATAAAATCCAGTTGCGTATTACAAAATGGACATAACGTAAAACACAATGGATATCAAACTAAAAACATAATGGAAAATAGACCAAAAACACAATCGATGATAACAGATAAATAACATTTGACGACTTGATTGCATGAACAAATTCCTTACTTGAGATGTAACCACGATTACTCTTAAATCGTCGCATTCACGTTCATCCACCTTGATGGGGGTGGGACAGAAACTTAATAAATAGTTTACATATTTTATAAGTTAAAATAAATGAGTGGGTGATAGAGTCAAGTTGGAGTGTGTTTTGGTATAACGAAAAAATCGAAATCATCAATTACTTATTTCTATTAATTAAAAGAAATGGGTGGGGGAGATAAATCTAAAAGGGAGAGTCAAGGTGGGGTGTATAACGAAAAGATCGATAAACATACATTTTTTTTCTTTTTCTTTTTCTTTTTTACCTTTTTAAATAGAATTTGTAAACATACTTTCATATATGAGAGAAGTATTATTGAGGATCGTTATTTAATTTTCTTCTTTTGTTTTGCCCTTTTATTAACGGCAAAGAAGAGCGTTTCAACCATCATGACATCTGGCGCTATGGCCAAGGTCGATTACTCGACCGTCGTCAGCCCCTTGGCTCTCCCTAGGGGTGTTCATGAACCGATTCGATCCGATCGAGGGTCTGCTCATGCTCGGATTGAATTACAACCGATCCGATCCGATCGAATCGGATCGAATTTGCAAAATCGAGCAAAAAAGTGATGTTCATGCTCGGATTGAATTTGAATCGATCGGATCGTTTTCGCTCGATTTTGCTCGGTTTTTATCAAATCCTAACTAAAATCGAGCGGATCGTTTTCGCTCGGTTTCGCTCGATTGAATTATAAGGCTGAGTTCAACAAAAACAAATCCTAACTTAATTAAAACATGTCCAACATTTTACTAACAAAAGAAATACATAACTAAAATCATGATTCTAAAAATGTTCTTAACAATATCAAGAAGCACACAATAAAGTGCGAAATACAAATTGTCATTTAGTTCAAAAGCCATAAACTTCTTCTTTAAGCTTGATCATCTCCATCCACAAAATTCAACTTCAAATCAACATGTAACCTATAAACACAAGCATTAATTATTAATAAAAATAATTCGAGCGAAACCGAGCAATCGGACCTTTGCTCATGCTTGGATTGAATTTGAATCGAACCGATCCGAGCGGCTCATTTACAAACTGAGCGGGAATCGAACGAGCATTTTTCGAGCGGCTCATTTACAAACCGATCCGAGCGGCTCTCCCAGATGCACGGAAACCCAACCTTTACTTGTCCGATGACACGACAGTGGAATAATCGGTAAAACCTCGTCTCCCATTCAAGACGAACCGGTGCCACCCGTATTCGCCTTCACCTGGATGCCGCAGAAAATAATGGGGAAGTGAGAGTCAAACCTTGGTCACAAGGAACACCAAGTATTTCCTCAACCACTCCACCACTACCTTATTTGCTTTGTTTTGACGTTTTAATCTTATAAATTTAAATACATGTCATGTATCTCGAGCTTATAGCTATTTAAAAAAATGAAATATTTCTTTAACATTATAAAAGTAAATATTTAGAGTTAAATGCCATTTTAGTCCCTGTGGTTTGGGCCAATTTGCCAGTTTAGTCCAAAGGTTTCATTTTTAACCTGTGGGTCCAAAAAGGTTTCACAGTTGCCATTTTAGTCCACTGGGTTAACTTCATCCGGTTTTTCTGTTAACGAGAAGGCCAATTCGGTCATTTTATATGGCTGAATTGTCCTTTTAGTTAACAGAATTACATACAAAATGACCAAATTGGCCTTCTCGTTAACAGAAAAAATGGATGAAGTTAACTCAGTGGACTAAAATGGCAACTGTCAAACCTTTTTGGACCCACAGGTTAAAAATAAAACCTTTGGACTAAACTGGCAAAATGGCCCAAACACATGGACTAAAATGACATTTAACTCAAATTTTTATTTTTTTTTGAACGGCATTTGGCCCAGCGGTCATTTATATCATTGTGGTGCTTCACATGCTAAATACAAATTTGGATCTAGAATTCCGTGAAAGGCCGGTAAAGAAAAATAATAATGTGGTGAGTCGTCCCTTGGTTCTTCCAAGTGTTAACGAATTTGCATAAATAAAAAAAAAAAACTATGAAAGAGCCACCAAACTCAAACCGTTAACTTTTGCTTGTGGAACCTCCATTTATCTTGGGATTTATTCGTCATTCTCCTTTTGATCAAGAAAGCCTTATTCACTCGAATATAAAAATTGTCATTTATAAAATAAAACGATATATTATTTTAAATTATTTAATAATACTTTTTTTAGATACTAGCTAGACACTATCCATTGAGAGAGAGATAACTTAAACTTAAAGTAACTACAATCATAATTCATAATTGATGGAAGAGAAATTATCTTTAAAAATCATTTGTGAATTTTGACATGTTCTAAAGAATATTATAACATATAAAATCAAGAAGTTTTCTCTTTTGCGGCCCATGCAAGGCTATACATATCCTAGCGATGAAGAATCGTTTTTGGATGAGCACAAAACCAAATATAATAAAGAGTAAATTGCGGTTTTGATCCTTATGGTTTAGTGATTATTGTTATATTTTACAAAATTCAAATATCTTACAATTTATATATCAAGGTTTTTATTTTATTGTTGTTTCGGCAGGGTCGTTCCAATGTTTTTGGAGGACATAAGTGAACTACAAAGTCGGACCCTATTGAATTGGTATAAAGAAAATCAACAATTGAGATTAAGATTTGAGACACTGAATAACCACAACGATGATTTTTCCTAATGTCAGCCCTAATTTCGCCTAATCCGCATTCAATTTCACATTGTTTGCTCAGAAAAAGCCGCACATAAAAGTGGTTGGTGTGCTGCGGTGCCGCTTTTAGATTCTGAAATGAAGCGTGCACGGACAATGTGGACTCCTAGAGTAAAATCCTAAATCATGGGTCTAGAAACGTTGTTTAAATGGGCCAAAACAAGTATAGTATATGAAAAAAATGGAGGGTCTTGTTTTTTGGTGGCCCTAGGTCTTAGCCTATGTTAATAAGCTTAACGGGTCGGCCCTGGGTTTCGGTCCACCACACTAACTCTATCCTAACTTATAGTTAATTCCTAATCATACAAGAGGCATGTGTGCTTGATATTTTGGTAATTTACCATTCAAATCAAAGATTAATCATTTTTTTCAAAGGTACATATATGTCCTATATTAAACTATGTAAAAAAAACAATTTCTTCAATTAGCAAATGTTCAAGTATACGTAAAATATAGAATCAACATCATAAAATGAATGTAAATATCAAAATAGCGAAAATCTAACCTGATTACGTAATATATATATATATATATATATATATATGTATATATGTATATGTATGTATGTATGTATATGTATATGTATGTGTTACATAAATTACCATAAAAATGTAAGTGAAACGTAATATATATATATATATATGTATGTATGTATGCATGTATGTATGTATGTATGTATGTGTGTGTTAGATAAATTAGCATAAAAATATAAGTGAAAAGTGAAGGGTCAATAGTTTCATTCAAAATCAACTAGGATTTTAAAATTACTAATTAGTTTATTATGGTATCTGATTTCATAATTTTATTAAGGAAATATTTAATTGAATTACTAAAATATATTTTGTTTAGGAAAGATTAAATTTAATTACTAAAATGTAGGGATTAGTTATGGTAACTGATTTTTTAAAGTTAATATCTAACTAGTTAAAAATAATAATAATTAAATTTAATTGGCTAATGATAATCCTATCCTTTTAATCTTAAAAAGTAATCAAGGGTCAAGATTGGTTCGCTCTTAAGAAGTTATTCACTCTTGAACATAATCATATATATATATATATAGGGATGAAGTAAAATAGGAACCGCCTTTAAATGCGAGAACAATAGGAACCATTATCCACCCTAGATCTCTCATGTATGAGTGGTTGAGATTGAATTGTTTAAGTTTGATTTGTCTTGTAATGATTTTATTGATTAAAAAAGAATAAATAGTACAGCAAGGGTATTTTTAAAAATTCGACTTGTGTACTATTCCTGTCAATTTGTCAAACTGACAATCAAACATTTTAGACTATATCACTCTTTATGTCAACATTAGTTACGTTATCTATTAAAAAAATAATTAATTATAACACATGATTTTTTATACAAATAAATTACACTATATGTATAAAAAGAAAACGTCTTCAATCTCTAATCGTAATCTTCATTTTTGTTCGTTATCCTCGTCATTTGAACGTAAAAGCCCCAACACCTACGAAAATCAAAGAAAAAAACATAGCGTTTACATTCCACAAACATTTGAGGAGCTCGGGCCTGCGATCAGGGACGTAAAAAACATTTTTTTTACATTCGACACCGTGCGCGATTTATTTTTTTCATTTGACACAGTGCACGAATTGTTTTTACATTCAACAACGTATGAGAAACAATATTTTAAACGTATGTAAAAACTAAACATTTACGGGTGCCATTTTTACATACGTTTGAAAAATAGAATTACGTGTGACGCTTAGAGGAGCTCGAACCAACGACCAGGGGCGTAAAAAAACATTTTTTTCTCATTCGACACTGTGCGCAAAAAAAAATTACATTCAACAACTTACGTAAAAACATTTTTCAGACATACGTAAAAACTATTTTACGCCTTCCGTTTTTACATACGTTTGAAAATAGATTTACACGTGACGTTTAGAGGAGCTCGGGTCGGCTATCAGGGGCGTAAAAAACCTTTTTTTTACGCACGTTGTCAAAACATTTTCTTATTTATTTTTTTACATAGTGGCGTTCTCATACTTAGTTCGTGTAAATGTTTACGCACGTTGTCAAACTTTTTTTACGCACATTGTCAAAACTTTTCTTATGCACGTTGTCAAAACTTTTTTCTTTTTTGTTTTACGCACGTTGTCGAATGTTTTTTTTTTTTAATTTGTAGTGCAAAGTCATCAAACGTTAACGAATGAAATATAAATTCTCAATAAACATATAAGAAAAATATAGCTTGCATTTTATAAAGAACATTATGTCAGAATTAGGGAAAATAGAGCAAAAAGAAATAGATATCATTTTCGATAATTTTGTATTCTCTAATAAACATATAAGACAAATATATTTTGCATTTATAAGAACATTATGTCATAATTAGGGAACATAGAGCAAAAAGAAATAGATATCATTTTCGATATTTTTGTATTTTCTAAATTACGTAATACTTTTGTTGTTTGAATTTAAAACCTAAGATATTTTTTCACATTGGTTGCTCAGAAAAAGCCGCACATAAAAGTGGTTGATGTGCTGCGGTGCCACTTTTAGATTCTGAAATGAAGCGTGCACGGACAATGTGAACTCCTAGAGTAAAACCCTAAATCATGGGCCTAGAAACGTTGTTTAAATGGGCCAAAACAAGTATAGTATATGAAAAAATTGGAGGGTCTTGTTTTTTGGTGGCCCTAGGCCTTAGCCTATGTTAATAAGCTTAACGGGTCGGCCCTGGGTTTCGGTCCACCACACTAACTGTAACACCCCAAAAATGGGTTTGTTAATTATACTAGATTAACAAAAAATAAACGGGTAAAATACCGTAGGTGGTAAAAGTAAACCCGGTGAGTATTAGGATTTAAATAAATAACTCTAATATTTATTAAAAGGATGATAAATACTTTGATAAAACAAAGTATATAAAAGGCCCGAGTTAACGGGACTTAAAATAAAACGGGTTATGAACAAGATAAAATAACTAGGAAATAAATAACCTAGTTAATTACAAGTCTTGTAGTTATGTGAAACTTTGGTTAAAACATGTTATATGCAATAAGGGTAAAGTATAGGGGCCAAATGTAGCAAACTTGAAACAAGATTGTTAAATAAAATATTAAACACCAAAACACACACTTAAAGTGTGTGTTCTGGTCGAAAGTTCCAGAGGAGCCAGAGCTCTCATCTGCAAAACCCTATCAAGCTAAAATTCAAGAAATTGAAAGGCCAAATCAGTTCCAAATCGAAATCCGAGTTCATATTAGTGATCACCTAAGTAAATGGATCACAAGGTATGTTAAATTTCATCTTTTGGTTACATCTTAGAATTTTGATGAGCATAAGAAATCAAAATTTAAACCTGATTGATTGATATTTAGATGACATTAGTAATGAAAACATGCCTAGGAGTAAACCCTAGTCAATAACTTGTTGGATTAGTGTGTAAATTATGAAATTCATGATCATCCATTATGTGCGGTTAATGGGTTTTGTAGAAACATGATGAACATTAGAATCATGATTGTCAAACTAGTGTTAATAGAACTCTATGAAGTTAGTTTTGATATTGAAGTGTTAATTAGACACTAAATTGGTGAAATAACTAGTCATGAAAATTGATTTTTCAAAATTTATGAAAATCCTGCTCATTAGGTGTTTGATATAATGCATAAGAGAAATTTGAAATGTTGAAATTTTGAGTGAAACACATATTTGGATAATATGGTAAATTAGACGAAATAAGAAGCGATAAGGGTTCTAAATAGGATGTTGATTTAGAATTAATTCCACACATCATATGGTTAGAGGTAGTTAACTAGTAGAAAGTTAAACTAACCAATGACGAAGTCGAATAGTGTTTTCGACATAGAAAATACGTAAGGTGGAATAGTTATATTTGTTAATGACTAATCTAACCACCTTGTAAATGATGACGATAGTTTGACGCTTAACGAGCTAGGTGACAGCTTGGGAAAAGAAGCGGGTCAAACAGCTCGAATACGTGGAGAAAGAGCAAAATCGGATGAAAGGTAAGTAAAGCTTACGCCCCTTTATATTATTTACAAAATACATATTTGCAAGTATTTTATATGAATTCTATAAAGTGATTGGAATATGATGTTCCAGCACGATTTAATGCGAGTCGGAACAAGGGAGAATGGTAAGAAGCCATGAATTATGGTAAAAAGGGTAAAATGGTAAATTAGTCATGTGATGATGAACAAATAAGAAACGGTTTTTAAGTAAAACAAGTTCAAGGAGAAAACCGGGTTAGGTTTAAGGGGTGAAATGGTAATTAAATACCATCTCATATGGATGAATGGTCATTTAGACTAAATGGGTCAAATGGTGTTGTTAACACCATTTGACAATAACATCTGATAATCGCTTGTTGAGTTTTGTGTTCACAGGAATTAACATAAGGTTCGCGTTACTATTAACTAGTGATTAATAGTGAAAGGTATTGAAATGGGTCGATATTATGACCCGAGCCAGGTACGCATGAATAAGTTATAGTTAAAAGTGCGATTTTTGGTCAAATAATTAGTGAGAGCCCTTCGTCGTAAAATGAGGGACTTAAATTGACCAAAAAGCCCTTGATGGATAAATCGGGCATACGACCCTTATGGGTTGGTTAGAAATTTGTATTATGATTATGAAATCCTTAGACACGTATAAAAGTAATAGGCATAAACTTTCGTGGGTCAAATGCCTAAGAATGAGTCATTGCGTAAAATGACCAATCGAAGGGTAAAAATTTGGGATAAGGGGTTCATTATGTTAAATCCACCACAAAAATAGTTGTGGTGGAATATAAGTAGTTATTTAAATATGGAATGCGAAGTGCGAAAAGAGAATAGCTAGTCGATGCTTAAATGCATAAAAGATCCTCTAAACGGGTCAAAACGAATTATGTGCAAAACTTGGATATTGGCCGCGTAAGTCACAAAAGTTATGAATCCAAGATAAATATTTTGTGTTAAATACATTGGTGTATGATTTATGATTTACTAGAAACAAGTTCATGATTTTTAAACACAAACGAGTCAAATGCGTAGAAACTAAATATAAAGCCGAGGGCTTAGAATCCAGAAAATTGTTAATCTGGATGTCGGATTTTAACTCCATGTGATGGAGGATCAAATTACGATCGCACAGGAAAAAGAATCGCGAAAAACAGATCAATAACGAATAAGTTATGGTCGTTTCCGTAAAAAACTAGTGTAGCTGGCAAAGTGCAGGTCCCAGAAACGGACCTGCTGGAAAAGGGTCTTCATCGCGCCACGCGAGGGAGCAAGGTGGTTTTGGCGCGTGGCATGACGGAGCCAGTTTCTGAAAAAATGTTTTTTTTTTAATTATTTTGCCTCGTGAACTCGTTTAAACACGTTTTAAACTACGTATGACTAATTCAATTCATGTTTTATGAATTGTAGGTATAATTTACAGTACCAAAGAACGATCAAGCTCAACGAAGAACCGAACACGATCAAGTTACAAGCTTCCGCACATTGTTAATCGTTATTTTTAAACGACGAATTTAGTCACATTATGTGGTATACTTGAAAATTGTAAAAGTTTTAATTAATCCGTATTTTCCAATGTACTTGTAATTATAATTACATGATTATAAACGAAATCCGCTTAAAAATAGTAAGGGTGTTACAAGTTGGTAATCAGAGCTCATGGTTAAAAAGTAAAGTGTGTTCAGTTCGAGGCTTGATCGCAAATCCGGTAAGTACATGTATATAGTAATGGTTTAGTATGATTAAAGTGTTGTGAATAACACATAGGATTATCGTGTAATACACGTTATCCCAATTAAATCTATCAAGGATCGATATAGTTAACGGAATTACGTGCGTTGACACGTATACCGGAAAGCCTCGTATTATAATATGGGCGATTATTGATGTCAACATTACTAACTTTTGTGAATGTATTAATTGAAGGACACTCGCATCTGAAGATGATGAGAGTTGAACGAATTACGGATATGACAGTGAAACGGTCCGAGGTATAACGAGTAGAGCATACTCATCAAGGACCTAAATCACGTAATGATCGCGAATAAGGATAAAGGCATGGAAGGCCCGTTAGGGCAAGCATTACCAGGTGCACGTTTTAAATTTAATCGCACAAATACCAATATGCAACGAACATGTAGAGAATGACTATTGCATACGTAGAATAAAACTTGGAAAACCTGAATAAGACACCTATTTGGGAAGGGGTTTCCAAGAGAAAATTTAGTAGAAAAATGCGTTATTCATGATTGTGAATAATGAAACAATAATAGAGTCAAATTATGTGGAAACTTGGACGCGGGGGGGGGGGGGGTAATATTCCAAGTGGAAAACTCTCAATATAATGCAATTGAGAAAAGTAGCGATCATAATAATGAGTGTGATTATATAATAGTTCAATAAAAAGGAAAACATTCTATATGTTCAAGAATGACACGGGTAAAACTAATGATCGTTAAATAACAATTAAACAAAGTTTTACCAACTAAAACCATGAATATTGGAAGAATTAGAGGCGTTACATACATGGGGTGTAATGTGAAAATTATAAAAAGGTCATGTGTGTCATGTGTTAATCGCTTACTCTGGCCAAGTAAGTAGTGAACACATGATGTCATGAACTTCTTATGATGGACACATTTACGTCCGATGTAGTAAGGACGGGGTGAATGGGACGAATTAAAAAGGTACCCAAATGAATCAAATAAGTAAGATGTTTGATGGTAAACGTAAACGCAAGTCGGATGACGGAAGCGTATTACGTTAGAATAACGAGCCCGAGAGAAGGGACAAAGATTAAAGTAAATGAAAATACAAACCAACTAATGTGAATGCTAAGGCATAGGGGATAAAGTTTGACTGTCATAAGTGATGAAATTCACACAGACAAGTCAAAGGAGTAGAATAAGGAATAAAAGACTTGGTTGAATAAAAGCAATGAAATTCGCTAAGACGACCAAATAAATCAGAACGAAATTTTAATGCATACCGGAAGGGTTGCAATAATAGTGACTTCGGTAAAATACCCGATTAATGGGTAGGGATTCATGTCACACCCTCAAAATCCACAAGCGGAGTATTACCGCGAGGCGTGTGACTGACCAGGATCATACCACCAATCATAATAAACATTAAGTAAGTTAAAGTAAAACCATAGCAAAATAAACGTTTAAAGTTCACCAAACCAAAGTCCAAAACCAAATTTAAAAGTCAGCGGAAGCATAAGTTCAAAACCAAAATATCAGTTTAAAGTTTCATAGAGTTTCTCATGAACACACAGCGGTTCATGTCCCATAACGACTCCTTCTCCAATGCAAGCTCCAGCAAATAACCTAACGACCTGCAAAGCATGTCGTAACGTGTCAACAAAAAGGTGTACTACGATCAAGGAAAGCGGGCTGAAAGAATGGGTGTACTACGGAGTTTCACCTTCAACTGTTGAAACGCAACTTCCTGAGCAATCCTTCGAGCTAGAGTTGCGAGGGTTTGTGTATACGATCAAGGAAAGCGGGCTTCGTAATGTTAAAAGTCGTTCGTTGGAAACTAAACATAAGGTTATTTGTGTTGTAGGGGCTCCATGGTAAAGTGTAGGTATCGTTCGGATTCCTACTAGTTCTTGGAGTAGTTTCAGATGTCATCAAAGAAAACAAGTGGCATATCTGTCAATGTAGGCTAAATTCAAATGTCGTGACTGGGAACCTACCTCGGTCGTATCGAGTTCTAACGACAGTTCTCGTGATACCTCCATATCTGTAATATTCATGGCCCATTGCTCCTAGAGTATCGTTCGTAGAGAGTAACTCCTCCAAGCGAGAGTTCGCGAATAATGTTGTTAGGATAAGGATCATAGAATTCGAAAAGTTTATCACGACTGGATGTGGAAACAGGTCGATGTGTAGGCGTTTAAGAATCCGTAGTAGGGGTTTACCTGTTGTCGAGGGTATAACTGGTCGTACACAAGTTGCATAAGGTTAAAATGAAGAACGTCGTTTATCGAATAGAGGTGCCACGTTGGTATATTAAGCATAACAAGAATTAACCAGAGAAGAATGGTTGTCGCACAAGTTTGTAGTGTTAAGGTTCGCTGAAACTTCCGTCAAAGTTGTTGGGCTTGCCCACACGCGAAGGAGGAATAATTCACCTTGATCCATGAACTTAGATAAGTTTGCGATTTATCTAGTCGGTAAGCAACCAAATTCGGAGGAGTTTCCTTAGGTCGTGTGAATGAATCTGAAATATGCCTGTGTAGTCAAGAGGTTTCAAAGAAAGGACGTGAAACATGTTCAAGGGGGTACGATCATATCAACAACACACCACCATTCTCAGGGTTTCAAGAAGTGATCACCAATTATCGAACGTCGAGCCTTCCAAATTCTCTAAACTATAGTGAGTTCGTATTAGTGTCTCTGCATGGAGAAGTGGAGACGTAGTGTCACTGTGGTAAAGGATTGATGGTTTTGTTTAAGTCAATAGTAAAAATTGGGCATAGCATTAATTAATAAGTATAGGTTGGTACAAAGGCTAGTGAAAAGGTTTCACATAATTAAGATAAACCATCGTAGGATCAAAATGCGACTCTTGTAGTGTAAGGGGGAAAGGGGTGAGGTAAATGTGTAGTTCAACGTGTCCGTCTCTAGGTTGAGTAATCCGTATCCCCGTCCTCGAATGTCCCGAAGACTATTCCATCATTAGGAGGCATCCACTTGCTAAGTTGGGTATACGAAGGTGTAAATCAAAGTAGAATAAGAATTAACCACCCAACAGGGTAATGGGGTAATCTTGTGATCGGTGGAAATCGTGGTATGGTTGTTAGCATTTCGTTATATCGGTTGCGGATCGAAGAAACAGGAGGTTGGTGATGTTCATACGAAGAATTGAGCGAAAACAAAAATCCAACACATAACCGAAGAATTTCGCTGACTATTCCGTTCTCTAAAGACAGTTCCAGTAATGGTAGATGGCGGCAACGACACGAAAGAAAAGTTCGTTGCATCATGGTCACGTGAGTATATCATTGGTCCAAAACAGAGTGTGAATGATAGGGTTTCGAGTTGTATAACAACAAACGCGTGTAATTGTGACTGCTTCATTTCTGGTGACGACGACTAGTGGAGATGATGGGGTTTGTTGACATGGACGCGTGGGTATACTGTTCTCCTAATTCCGAGTTCGATTGGGCCGGCTCTGGTCTACGTTAATGTTGTCGTGCCAACCGAATGTATGGAGGGTTAGATCTGAATTCTAGCTGTAACGGTAACGTCATGTCGATACAAACGCATGAATAGATAGAACACATAAAACGGTTGTCGTAGTGGGGTGAGGAGAAAACAGGAAAAGAATTTGATCCCTACTTGTCAAGTTTCAAGTAAACAGTTGAGTGTCAAAGCGAGCACACTAGGGCTAATAAAGGGCAACATGCTACTACGTTAACTAAGCATACCATAAACAACGCACCATGCAAATGTAACTAACAAGTAGGTAACATAAACATAGACCATACCATCTAAAGTGTTGAGCCTTGCACGTGGAGCGAAGTGTCGTTGTGGATCGTTGAGCACCGAACATGTTATTGATGTGTGCAAAATGCAACATATAAATTACATCAATTGTGGCATAAAACTAACCCTTTTTTAGTACTAATGTTGGAAAAAGTGTGTTTTTGTCTTCCTTTTGTATTTTCAGGATTAAAAGAGCTCAAATGAACAAAAGAAGCAAAAAGGCAGCTAAATCTAACATAAATACAAGAAAAGGAACAAACGTGGCATGCCCAGCCTCCCCGACAGGATCTTCCCAAACAAAACAAGAGAACAGAAGGCTGAACATGCCCCGTGCTCAGTTAGCACGGGGGCGTGCCCAAGTGTCAGCAGAAAAGACAAAGCTGTAGAAGCTTCTATCAACCACCACGGGGTCGTGCTTAGTGGACACGGGGCCGTGGTCAACTCTAAGATTCGCAGAATCTGAGGAAATCTTAATAGTACAGATACGCTTCTGCACACGGGGGCGTGCCCAGCGGACACGAGGGCGTGGTCAACTAATACAGACAAACTGCAGTTAATGAAGAAAGAGAAAAAGGTGGACACGGGGCGGTGCCCAATGGACATGAAGTCGTGCCCGAGCTGCTGTTCAGGCTATAAATAGGGGTGCTTGGCTCATTTGCAAACCATCCCTTGGCACACCACCTCTCTCACACTTCACCCACCACCCACCACCATCACAACACCATCATCCACCACCATCATCCATTGTCCATCGTAGAGTGTGTGAGTCGTCTCAGGATCCAAGATTAATCGTAAGAGTTCTTGACAATCAATGGCCATGTTTGCCTAAGTCTCTTACATCACTTGGTGAAGACAAGTGTCTCGTGTAATAATTTTTATTTTTAATCTTTTCGCACTTTTTACTTGGTTATGTATTAATGACTTTAATAACTAGTTTCTTATGTTGAAGGTGATTCTTCCTAATCGTTTGTCCGTGGTGTCTTGGCATTATTTTACTATCTATATAAAATAAAATATTTTCACCATTCATATCTCCACGGTCTATATGGAGATATGTTGGCTACCTGGTCGGGGGTTAAGGGAACGGTTTAGTAAGAGTCTTGCCTTGTTCAGTGTATAGATCCTGCAAGGACCTGGGTCAAATTTAGTTGGACCTCCTTCAATACCCACCGGTATTGGATGGCGGGGGTCCAAACTCTTTGATCTCCTCATATGTAAGCTACTATTAATACTTTAACCCGGCTATTTAGGACTGTATCACTGCTGACTCAGACTACTTAGCCGAGGGTAACGTCACCTCCAAAAGAGGGGCCTACCATAATATGCATTAATAACTTAATTAATTATCTTTCAATAATCCGACCCTTTAGGATTGTATCCTTGCTGACTCAAACTACTGGGTTGAGGGTAACGTCACCTTCAAAAGAGGGGCCTACTACAATAACTAAGATAATCTCTTAAAAAGTGCAAAAGTGCGGAAATAATCAAAGGTTACACTAAACACGAGTCGGAGCCAAGTGATTCATCTTGTCTATCTGTTTTTATTTTTATTTTATTTTTCAGCATTTTAGTTAGTTTTTATTTTTCTTATTTAAAACCTTTTTTCTAACTTTTGATTTGATTAGACGTTGAGGATAAACCGGTACTAAAAGCTCTTGTGTCCTTGGACGACCTCGGTATCTTGCCAACACTATACTACGCTCACGATGGGTGCACTTGCCTATATGTGTGTTAAGTGTTAGTAAAATATCGTGTTTTATAAATTTAAAACTTGACTAACGTGTAAAAAGGGCTTAAAATATACTTAAACTTATATACACACTCACACACATCAAGTTTTTGGCGCCGTTGACGGGGACACAAGGATTTTAAGAAAGCTTAAAATCGACGGCCTAATCAGTTTTTCAAAACTTTTTCAAAACGCGCGCACATTTTTCTGCATTTTAGTTTAGTTTTTGCATTTACAGTAGGTTGAACACGGGCCGTGCTGCATATTTTTCATAAAACACCCAAATACAGAGCCTGAACACGGGGTCATGCTCACTGAACACGCCCCCGTGCTCAACGAAATCATTAACTTTAATTAAAACGCCCAGATACAGATTCTGTACACGGGGCCGTGTCCACTGAACACAGGGCCGTGTCCAGCCTCTGTTTCCGTTTTCATTTTTGTTTTCTGGTCTCAAGACGTTGTTGTGGTCTGCTGAGTGATTCTTATGGATCAATACTCAGGAGGTTACAACTACACCTATGAGGAGGATGATTATAGGGAAGACTATTGCACTAATTGTGGAAACCCGCACTCGGTCCAATATTGTAACTTATTTCAACCATCCACTTCATACACCTACTATGAGGAGCCCAGGTACGAGCCATCAACTTCATACACATTCTATGAAGACCAAAGGTATGAACCTTCTCCCTCATACTCATATTTTGATGAACCAAGGTATGAGCCTTCATACTCATACTTTGAGGAACCAAGATATGAGCCACCACCTTCGTATGCTTATTATGAGGAACCATGGCGTGAACAACCCACCTCATATGAGTATTATGAAGAACAAAATTATGACCCTTATCCATCATATACTTACAATGAAGAACAATGGTATGAACCATCTACTTCTTATGAGTATTATGAGGAACAAAGGATCGAACAACCGGATTCAAGCTTTGAAAATCCCGATCCTTACTCTATCACCGAAGTGACCAATAGGATATTAGAACACCTTAAAACTATCGAACGCTACATAAAAGAATCTCGCGCAAGGGAAGAGGAGTCCCGCGCAAGAGAAGAATTAACTTGTAATAAAGAAGAGATAGTTGAAGAGGTAAAAATGGAAGAACAAATTAGTGAGAAACCGACACATGAGTTAAACAACGAAAAAGGTGAGTCCGTTAATGTTAAAATTCAAGAAGAGTCTAATTTTGAAAAAAATAATCTCTTGTCACCTTCTTTTGAAAATCATTGTTTAGTACCCACTCATTCTAAGTTTTTAAAAAAGTTAAACACTAACACTAAAATTGACGAAACGGTAAGTATTAAGTTAACTAGTGATCAAACTTCGCTAATAAAAGAAGACCCATTTGAAATCAACATTACACCGGTTCCATGTTTTTTTTCAAAATTCGTTTATTAGTAATGTCACAATTGATAAAGATCTTTGCGTTAACATAATCCCCAACTACATTTTCGAAAAATTAAGTATTAGTGATTTTTCTCCACTTCAACTACCCATTTTTCTATCTAATCGGAAAGTAATAAAATCAATCGGTGTAGTTGAGGATGTCTTGGTTCAAACAAATCAAATGGTAATCCCAACTGACTTTGTCATCCTCAATGACGCTCCTCTAGTGTTGGGACGACCCTTTTGTAAAAACCCATGAAGCTTTGAAAAACCTGAAGTACAACAATCTATCTATTCAATTAGGGGCATTTAAAAAGTGTGTCGATCTTGAGCGGTCAATGAAATGTCCATTCGGCAATAATGACCCCCTAATTGAAGATGAAGATGAACCACCCGATACAAGTGAAAAGATTGACCACTTTGTTGAAGAAGAGGTCGCCATAGAACAAACTTTTAAAGTTCTTGATCAAAATGAGCAACCCAATAAGGAGTCTCCTAAAGACCCACCTCTTGAGCTCAAAGAACTTCCAAAAGGTTTGGAATATGCTTTTCTAGACAAAGATGGTAAATCACCTGTAATTATTTCGTCTAAATTAGGTAGTTTGGAAAAAGAAAATTTAATTAAACTTTTGAAAAAACACAAAAATGCGATTGCTTGGAAGCTTGCAGACATTAAAGGAATAAGCCCTTCCATGTGCACGCACAAAATTTTAATGAATGATGACTACAAATCAGTAATACAACCACAACGTGGAGTAAATCCAAATGTTCAAGAAGTGGTTAAAAACGAAGTCATCAAATTACTTGACGCCGGACTTATTTATCCTATCTCGGATAGTCCTTGGGTAAGTCCCGTACAAGTAGTTCCAAAGAAAGGAGGTATGACGGTAATAACTAACGAAAAGAATGAATTAATTCCAACAAGAACCGTCACAGGATGGAGAGTATGTATAGATTATAGACGATTAAATGAAGCAACGAGGAAAGATCGCTTTCCTTTGCCCTTCATTGATCAAATGTTAGAAAGATTATCCGGTCATAAATTTTACTGTTTCTTGGATGGTTTTTCAGGTTACTTTCAAATCCCGATAGCACCCGAAGACCAAGAAAAGACAACCTTCACATGTCCCTATGGAACTTTTGCCTATCGACGCATGCCATTTGGTCTATGTAATGCCCCCGCAACATTCCAACGTTGCATGGTGGCCATCTTCCATGACATGATAGAAAAGACAATGGAAGTCTTCATGGATGACTTTTCTATCTTTGGGGATTCATACGACCAATGCCTCGATAACCTTGAACGAATGCTATCCCGATGTGAGGAAACTAACCTCGCCCTTAATTGGGAAAAACGCCATTTCATGGTAACGGAGGGAATAGTACTCGGTCATAAAATCTCAAGCGAAGGAATGGAGGTTGATCGAGCCAAAATAGACACTATTTCTCGATTACCACCCCCATCCTCCGGTAGAGCTATCAGAAGTTTCCTAGGGCATGCCGGATTTTATAGGCGGTTTATCAAAGACTTTTCTAAAATTTCAAGGTCTCTAACAAAATTACTTGAAAAAGATGCTCCTTTCATCTTTAACAAGGATTGCAATCAAGCATTTCTAACCCTAAAGGAAATGCTAGTCAATGCACCTATCATGATAGCGCCTGATTGGAAATTTCCTTTCGAAATCATGTGTGATGCAAGTGACTTTGCAGTTGGAGCTGTCTTGGGACAAAGAAAAGAAAAGCATTTTCACCCAATTTATTTTGCTAGTAAAACACTTAACGATGCACTAGAAAATTACACAACAACTGAAAAAGAGTTACTAGCTGTGGTATTTGCTTTTGATAAATTTCGTTCTTATCTTGTTCTTTCTAAAACTATAGTCTATACAGATCATGCAGCCATTCGATATATCTTCAAAAAGCAGGACGCAAAACCACGTTTGATTCGGTGGATTTTACTCCTCCAAGAATTTGATATTGAGATCAAAGACAAAAGAGGAGCTGAAAACACCGTAGCAGATCATCTTTCACGCTTAGAAGACCCAGCTTTGGAGGCAACCAGGGACGAGCAAATCAACATAAAATATCCAACGGAGTCCCTAGAAATGGTGGAATACAGACAAGAACCATGGTACGCCGACTATGCTAACTACCTAGCTAGCGGTATAGTCGCAAAAGGTTGGCCACATCATCAAAGAAAGAAATTCTTTGCTGATGTAAAACACTATTTTTGGGAAGATACTTATCTTTTCAAAATGTGTGCCGACCAACTCATCAGACGATGCGTACATGGTAGCGAAGCACAAAGAATTCTCCGCCATTGTCATGAAGGTCCATACGGAGGACATCATGGTGCCTCTAGTACCACACGAAATGTATTTGATTCAGGATTTTATTGGCCAACCATTTACAAAGACGCCCAAAGTCTTGTCAAGACATGTGATGCTTTCCAAAGAACAGGTAATATTTCTTCCAAAAACGAAATGCCACAAAATGGCATTCTTGTTTGTGAAATTTTTTATGTGTGGGGACTCGACTTTATGGGACCTTTCCCACTGTCAAAAGGAAACAAATATATACTTGTGGCAGTAAATTACTTGTCTAAATGGGCTGAGGCACTTCCAATGAACGATGGAAGAGTCGTGGTAAGATTTCTGAAAAAATTATTCTCTCGTTTTGGAACACCTAAAGCATTAATAAGTGATAGAGGTACCCATTTTTGTAACCATCAGCTTGAAAAAATCTTAACAAGATATGGGGTCTATCATCGGGTCTCAACAGCATATCACCCTCAAACAAACGGACAGGCCGAAGTGACTAATAGAGGTTTAAAACGAATACTTGAAAAAAACCGTAGGGTTAAATAAAAAGGAATGGGCCGATAAATTAGATGATGCTTTATGGGCTTTTCGAACTGCTTATAAAACAACAATAGGTACAACCCCATATAAGCTCGTCTATAGAAAAAGTTGTCATTTGCCAGTAGAAATAGCTCACAAGGCCTACTGGGCAATTAAAAATGTAAACTTAGATTTAGAATTTGCTGGTAGAAATCGATTTTGACAATTAAATAAATTAGACGAATTAAGGAATTATGCATACTCAAACTCTGAAATTTAAAAGGAAAGAATGAAAAACTTGCACGATAAACACATTAAACCTAATGAATTTCGAGTAGGAGATCAAGTTCTATTGTTTAATTCACGACTTCGATTATTTCCTGGTAAATTAAAGTCTAGGTGGTCAGGACCTTTTTTCGTAACCCATATTTTCCCACACGGTGCAGTAGAAATTAAATCTCGGAATGGACCTCCATTCAAAGTCAATGGCCAACGGCTAAAACTCTATCAATGATTCATTCAGGATGAAGAGGAAGAAATCTCGCTTCAAACGGTCGAAGAATGAAAGCATCAACATCATACCTGGTAAGTTACGAACGAATGGGTTGACATCTAAATCGGTAAGTCTTCTAACCAAGTTTCTGGGAAACAAAGGGCACTCACACGAGCACTTAAATTTTTTTTTTAACTTTTGCTCGGCATGAGGCCGTGTCCGCGCGACTGTCGGGATAAAACCCCTTTTTCATAACAGTTACTTCATTCCACACGCCCCGTTTCCCCAAAAACGCTCTGGTTTAGGCTATTTTTCTGTAAGATTTCGACGTCTCCTCTACTTCTAACAACATCAAGGTATGATTCTATCATCATTTGTAGTTAGATTAAGCATTTGCATGTAGTTAAAACATCAAAAATTTGGGATAAAATCTAGGGTTCTTGAAGTTCATCCGGATCGAACCTCAAATTTTTGCATAAATCTGTTAGCATTAGTTTAGATTAGTGTTATAGGAAGTAAATCCATTGCTATTGTTCATAGATTTGCCCGATTTCTCACAAAAACCACAAACCCTTATTTTTTAACCGAAAAAAGATAAAATCGAAGGGGTAAACAGGTTTGTTTTGGGAAAAACGACACTTGGGGTTTCATTTTCGGGGGAAACCGCACCTATTGGACCAAAAATTTTCAAGTTTTCGAAACCGGGTCGAAAAAATAAAGTTTTTGAGTAACAGACGCCTGGACACGGGGTCGTGTCCGCTGAACACGGGGTCGTGTCCAGCTAGCTGTTTTCAGTTTTTTCCGAAAATTTCACTGTTTCGTTCTAACTTTTGGTGTATTCTTTCAGATGTCAAAGAAATTCACAAGGTTCAATGCAACTGAGCAGGACGCTAAAGCAAGATACGATGTGCTTCGAACCCGACCGGAAGAATACCCAAGACAAGTGTGCATGGATCTTTTAACATTGGTGAACCAACTTGACCTGCTCAACAACCTCGTTACAGGCCCACTAAGAGTCGCCCTAACCACTCGACTTCGCTCGGTCCATGAGAACAATCTAGAATTCTACAGCACATTCGTGTTCAATTCAAGGTGTAACCCATTTGACCATGATGGGGTGGAATTCCGATGTGGGGGGACTAAGTACTCGATCTCAATGGCACAGTTTGGGTCGATAGTTGGGTTGTATCCGGAGGAAGATGCGGGTAATGAATAGAACACCGGAGGGGTGCGAGAGTTGAGGGACCCACTTTACCGTTACATCCATAGGGTCCTCACTTACTCTCTTAGCTAAAGGCATGATAGTAGTGGCGTTGTTGGGTTGAGAGATCTGGTGGTCCTTCATTGCATTCATAACTGCAGACACCTCGATGTTCCGTACCTCTTGCTCCGAAACATGCATTGGAACCGGCTTGCTACTCCACCAACCCCTATCTTCTTCGGGGGGTGGATTTACCGTCTCTTCAAGCACTTCGTGAACATGCCAAGGTCCTTCCAAAAGAGCCCATGGTCGGGAAGAGTGGACATACACATCTGCCGCTCCATGAACTTGATCTATGAAGCCGAAGACGGGTCGGTTAGCTTCCAAAGAGTCCAAGGGCATGCATGGAACCTGCAAGAGGCACTCGTCCTTCACGCTCCACAACATCATCAGTACCAATACCAGCCCCATGGTGATCCGGGCCAATCCTCCTCACAAGGAGGCGGTTTTCCTAACTTCCAAAGTTTACATGATTTATTGCAGGAAAACCTCATGTGCACCAGGAACACATATAACATGGTGAGCAACACGTACACCCGGGTCGGAGCAATTGAGAGAAACATATCTGACATTCAGGATGACATTGGGAACATCCGGGAGTACATGGCGGGGCATGGAGGAGGAGATGATGATGAGGACGAGGACATGGACTAGGCGGGAGGAGCGGAGTTAGGAGCAGCTGGTTGGTGATCCCACAGGTTAACCCTCTTTTATCTTGAACAATTTCCGGCCTGCGTGCCGTGTGTTGAACAATTTACTTTCCTTTAACTCTTTTTATTTTCTGCATTTGTTTTTCTTTTTAACTTTATGATGTGGATGTTGAACGATGGTAATTTAGGATGCTTGCTATGGTTTGGTGTAGTGTTTATTGATAAAACAGGTACATACGAGGCTTAGAGTACTAAATATTAGTACTACTAAAGCCGGAGCAGGAAAAACGAAGCCAGACACCTGTTTTTCACCTTTGCAGATTGTCCACACGGGGTCGTGTCCAGCCGACACGCCCCCGTGCCCACTTCCCCAGACCTGCTGTTTGTTTAAATCTGCAGACCTTTGCCAGACACGGGGCCGTGTCCAGCTGACACGCCCCCGTGTCCACCTTCTGTAAGTAATTGTTACTGGCACTCTGACCACGGGGTCGTGTCCATCCGACACGGGGCCGTGTTCAGACGCCCAGTAACAGAAACTTTTGTTTTTTCACACCTTTTTACACATTCAATCAACCTAAAAACTTATTTTTGGGACACATTGAGGAAAATGTGTAATTTAAGTGTGGGGGGATGCTAAAACCTTGAATCTTGCAAGTCCTAATAACAAGCCTTACACAAAACTCTATTGGAACCGCTAATCACCCCAAATTTTTCCAAAAATTTTCATTTTTTTTTACTTGTCTAGGTTTAATTTGGGAATCTCAAGTTCTAAAAAGGTTATATTTTTACAAAATTACAACCGATAGCGTCATGATAAAAAGAACCAACATAAGAAAATTATGAAACGGCATGACAAACTTAATTAAAATTTGATTATATATACTTGATCACATAAAAACCCATTCCCACAAAAAGTGAGTTTTGAGCCTTTATTGAGCATTCAAATATATATCTTTAAACTAAATGCTCATTTTTCGTTTCTTTTGTGAATAGCCGCTTGGTTCTTACAACTCTAGAACTTGCCACAACGACACATTCCCGGTCTTTACCAACTTAAACCCGAGTAAGTAAATGACGGAGGCATTAGGACTAACCCTTTTTATTTCTACACCATTATTTTTCTTTTTTTATCACCTACCCAAAATCCCCCTAGTTAACCCCTTTGAGCCTAAACCTTTTCATTTCATAACCCAAAACAAACACCCTTTCACCCACCAAAACCCTTTTTATTTTTAACCCTTTGTTTTAGTAACAAGCTCAGTTTTTCTTATGACTAAAAAAAAAAAAATTTGATGATGAAGCAAAAGATAAATAAACAAACAAGTTTATCAAAAATAACTTTGTTTGAATAATAGCTTCATCAAAATAAAAACTTCAAAAATAAAAAGTCTTACGAAAACCGACGCTTTTTACGCCTTTCGCCCTTTTTACTAACCACTAACCCAACCACCTACCTTTAACCCAAGCCTAACCCTTCACCCCAAAAGTCCTCTTGATATTTACAAAGGTGTATAGTTAAAAAGGAGGAGGATTGATTGCTTGGCAAGCTTATGGTAGGAGTAAGTTCCATGCTGCTCTCGAGTGATCCACTAAAATACATCTTCAGCCGAGTGTTGAGTGATCCCCCGTGAGGTATGTGAACTTGTATATAAGTGAAATTTTAAAAAGGCATGTTACGCCCTAATAAGTAATTTATCTTATGAAATGTTTTAAATAAATCATGACGAATAGGATTGTAAATAAATAAAAATAAAACTTAATAAAGAATCTTGGAAATCCCGACACTCTACAACAAGCCCAAAAACCTTCTCTTCTACCCATTCCATTTGGGAGTGTAAAGCCACATTATAAAGAGTTTTGCTTGAGGACAAGCAAAGATTCAAGTGTGGGGGTATTTGATGTGTGCAAAATGCAACATATAAATTACATCAATTGTGGCATAAAACTAACCCTTTTTAGTACTAATGTTGGAAAAAGTGTGTTTTTGTCTTCCTTTTGTATTTTCAAGATTAAAAGAGCTCAAATGAACAAAAGAAGCAAAAAGGCAGCTAAATCTAACATAAATACAAGAAAAGGAACAAACGTGGCATGCCCAGCCTCCCCGACAGCATCTTCCCAAGTAAAACAAGAGAACAGAAGGTTGAACACGCCCCGTGCTCAGTTAGCACGGGGGCGTGCCCAAGTGTCAGCAGAAAAGACAAAGCTGTAGAAGCTTCTATCAACCACCACGGGGTCGTGCTCAGTGGACACGGGGCCGTGGTCAACTCTAAGATTCGCAGAATCTGAGGAAATCTTAATAGTACAGATACGCTTCTGCACACGGGGGCGTGCCCAGCGGACACGAGGGCGTGGTCAACTAATACAGACAAACTGCAGTTAATGAAGAAAGAGAAAAAGGTGGACACGGGGCGGTGCCCAATGGACATGAAGTCGTGCCCGAGCTGCTGTTCAGGCTATAAATAGGGGTGCTTGGCTCATTTGCAAACCATCCCTTGGCACACCACCTCTCTCACACTTCACCCACCACCCACCACCATCACAACACCATCATCCACCACCATCATCCATTGTCCATCGTAGAGTGTGTGAGTCGTCTCAGGATCCAAGATTAATCGTAAGAGTTCTTGACAATCAAAGGCCATGTTTGCCTAAGTCTCTTACATCACTTGGTGAAGACAAGTGTCTAGTGTAATACTTTTTATTTTTAATCTTTTCGCACTTTTTACTTGGTTATGTATTAATGACTTTAATAACTAGTTTCTTATGTTGAAGGTGATTCTTCCTTATCGTTTGTCCGTGGTGTCTTGGCATTATTTTGCTGTCTATATAAATTAAAATATTTTCACCATTCATATCTCCACGGTCTATATGGAGATATGTTGGCTACCTGGTCAGGGGTTAAGGGAACGGTTTGGTAAGAGTCTTGCCTTGTTCAGTGTATAGATCCTGCAAGGACCTGGGTCAAATTTAGTAGGACCTCCTTCAATACCCACCGGTATTGGATGGCGGGGGTCCAAACTCTTTGATCCCCTCATATGTAAGCTACTATTAATACTTTAACCCGGCTATTTAGGACTGTATCACTGCTGACTCAGACTACTTAGCCGAGGGTAACGTCACCTCCAAAAGAGGGGCCTACCATAATATGCATTAATAACTTAATTAATTATCTTTCAATAATACGACCCTTTAGGATTGTATCCTTGCTGACTCAAACTACTGGGTTGAGGGTAACGTCACCTTCAAAAGAGGGCCCTACTACAATAACTAAGATAATCTCTTAAAAAGTGCAAAAGTGCGGAAATAATCAAAGGTTACACTAAACACGAGTCGGAGCCAAGTGATTCATCTTGTCTATCTGTTTTTATTTTTATTTTATTTTTCAGCATTTTAGTTAGTTTTTATTTTTCTTATTTAAATCATTTTTCTAACTTTTGATTTGATTAGACGTTGAGGATAAACCGGTACTAAAAGCTCTTGTGTCCTTGGACGACCTCGGTATCTTGCCAACACTATACTATGCTCACGATGGATGCACTTGCCCATATGTGTGTTTAGTGTTAGTAAAATATCGTGTTTTATAAATTTAAAACTTGACTAACGTGTAAAAATGGCTTAAAATATACTTAAACTTATATACACACTCACACACATCAGTTATAGTCTGGTTTTTGTCAAAAAGATTTTCCCCTTTTTAAAATCGAGTTCACTATAACCAATGGCTCTGATACCAATCTGTCACACCCTCAAAATCCACGAGCGGAGTATTACCGCGAGGAGTGTGACTGACTAGGATCATACCACCAATCATAATAAACATTAAGTAAGTTAAAGTAAAGCCATAGCAAAATAAACGTTTAAAGTACACCAAACCAAAGTCCAAAACCAAATTTAAAAGTCAGCGGAAGCATAAGTTCAAAACCAAAATATCAGTTTAAAGTTTCATAGAGTTTCTCATGAACACACAGCGGTTCATGTCCCACAACGACTCCTTCTCCAATGCAAGCTCCAGCAAATAACCTAACGACCTGCAAAGCATGTGGTAACGTGTCAACAAAAAGGTTGGCGAGTTCACAGTTGGTTGTCTGTTTTAATGTTGTTCCAAAAACCATAAGTTGTTAAGTTGTTTTGAAAACCAAAAGTTATCCAGTTCCATGTTCCCAAAATCATATACCGTGGGGGCTACCCCATGTTATAAACCACTAGACCAGTTACCATATCGACTACTGACTTAAGTCATGTTTATGTGCCCTACGTCAATGTCTATCATCATTGACAGTGCCTAAGTACATTAGTCCACTTCCGTCCTCTGTGGCACGGTGTGAGGCTTATCAGACCTAATAAGGCTATTTAACTAATGACCCGTTCGCCAATGGCCCGACGATTAAGTCGATATAAAAATGAGGGACTTCATGATAGAGTTTTGTCTAGTAAGTTTAAGGTTGTTGTCCTACCCAAGGAGGACCGAGGTACGTATTCTACCCAAGGAGAATATGCAGATTACATCCCACCTAAAGGGGACAGTTGTTACTTAACCCATTCCGATTACATCCCACCTAAGGGGGATAGTTGTTACTTAACCCATTCCGATTACATCCCACCTAAGGGGGATAGTTGTTACTTAACCCATTCCCAAACCACCGAGAATCCCATGCTTTGACGAAAGTGTGAACTCACCTTTGGTTGCTCGGTTGAACTCTTAGAATAGCTAGCGGTTAGAGTTGGTCAATCATGTCCTAGTATGATTACCATTTAGTTTATTAATGATTTCAAATAAAGCACAAAGTTCCTACACGCATCTACCATATAACATGCACTCACTTTAACAGTTCACGCCCATATAAACATTCCACCTATAACTACTCAAGAGCAAGCATGCGATATTGCACATAAGACTTTCATTGACATATAACAAGTTAGATCATTCTCAGATAACATACCTGACATTTAGACACGCAAATCACTACTCATATTGTTTCAGCTTTAACATCCAAAACTGGACTGTTTTCGGGTATTTTAATAAAATAGTTAACTTGTTCCAAAAATTCCCAAATTTTTACAGAATGTTCTAAACGGTCCAGATATTATTGTGTAAAAATCTCGGGGTCCAATTCATTACCAATTATTTTATAAAATCATTTACTGGGCTGTAATCAGATTCGTCACTTTCTAACTGCAGTCCACGGAAAAATTCATTTAAAATTCATCGTAAGTCTGATTGACGAAATTCCTATTGGAGAATTTCAACGACACCTGTGGCCATCTAATGTACAAATTTCGTGACCTAACTCTACCCATGTTTCAAGTTATGATGAAAAATATAACACACATTTTCTGCAGAAAAAACGCAGCTTTTGATGTTGTACAAAACGGACCTTTAAAAATAGCAAACGACCTCAAAAAAATATGATTCCAGTGCCATTTGATTCGTTTTTCAAAAACTTATAATTTAGTCTCCAGAAAATCAATTTTTCGATTTATATTGGTCCGTTTACAGCCAACTGAAGTTGGCTGTTTTCATCAATTAGCATGCAGTTTTACAATTTAATGACACCAAAACGCGTGTAAACGATCCCAACTCTTCCTAATAACAATTCACAGCAGGTTAATCATCAATTACCATCTAACCATACCAAAATCACAAAACCCTAGCCGTAACACATCATGATTTTTCAAAAAAACGCAGCCAACAAACATTTACGCATACATACTATCAATTACTTCAACAAATCACATACTTAACCGAAATAAATCATGTAACATCAAAACCCTAGGATGTCAACTAAAAATCACAGCCATGATTTTACCAAAATCACACCAAGAATCACAATTCAATCAAGAATACTAACCTTGGAGCAAGAGAAGGGATTACACGGAAGTGAAAGGCGAATCAAGAAGCTGAACCAGGAGCTAGGGTTTGATTTTCACGGGGGGGGGGGGGGGGGTCTCTTCTGGTCGATGATCACAAGGGGGTGAGTTAGGGTTTCTGTTTTTGATTACTTATTCCCAAAGTCTCCTACATAATTAAAATCCAAGAGAGTTGGGCTAGTGGGCTAGAAGGAAACAAGAGAGCATGGGTTTGGGCCCCAATTTTCGCACCAAGGGAAAAGGGAGTGGGATTTGGGCTTGTGTGTGGCGGAAAGGGGGAGGAGGGGTGGGCTTGGGTTGGGTTTTTAATAGGTAACGGTTTCGCACAAAGTAACAGTTTCGCAAGATTCACGAAATATCTAAATTAAAACGTTTCATATCACAAAGTACTATAATACAACACTTCGTTTCACAAAATAACATATTCCAATATTCAATTTCGGATTCTGGTTTCACACATTACCAAGCACACAATCGTTCAAATAAAATCAATCGCCAAATTCAATTCATTTAACGTTCATACAATTACATAGTAAAACAAAACGTTCAGGAAATTACACGAGTTGTCACAATTCAGAAGTATGCGTAAACCAAGAGACGGGAACGCGAGTTAAAGGTCAAAAGACTCGGATTGAGAGTTATGACTAAAAGATGACAAAATTTTGCTAAAAATAAAATTTGAAAATTTTGTTCAACTGTTTTAAAGTTGAACGGGTAGGATAAAGAATGAAGTTTGACATTCACAAGTAATGAAATTTCATAAGAACAAGTAAAACGAGTTAAATAAAGAATAACGTCAGCTAATGTAAGTAAGCGCGAACCGAATAAATAAAAGCGTGAAATATTAAGATAAAAGAACCCGGTTAATGGGTTGTAAATAAATATAAGAATAAACCGGATAACAATAAGCGGAAAACAAACCAACGTGTAAATGACGTAATAAGTCATAGAGTCGAAGGATTAGTTTAAAATGGAAGCGGATGTAGCCGTAGACTATGGTCAAGGTCCATAGAATTCAAGAACGAAAACGAATGATTTCTAAACTTAAAAAGGGTGCATTAACACCGAAAGTATATTTTAGAACGACATGAGTAGAAGATGAATCTACGGGATCATCACAACCTTCAGGAATTATAAGTAATGTTAAGGTCTATAAGACCAAGAAGACCTTTGGGTCGCAAATAGAAAGAAACGAACTATTGGGGTCTCGCTTTAAAAAGGTAAAAATGTGAAAATCTAGATAAATAGCCTACGAGGCTAAGTGAAAGAACCTACGGGTCATTTGGGTTAAGCGTGGGAACTAATTATAATTCCACGCATTAAATAATAACGGAAAGGAATAAATCCTTGGACTTAAAATTCTTAGAAATAAGAAAAAGATGTAAGACAAGGTGAAAAGAAAACGTTAAACTAAAATTCAGTCTTAGTGAGAAACACTGTTTTAACAAATATGGGTATTATGAGAGAAATTAGAAAAGGGTTAATATTAAAGGATTTAGGTCTTAACATCGATAGGTGTAAAAACGATACATTCGAAAAGAAGATTCTCGATGATGAAAGGTTTATATAAACTTAAACATGACGTGATGCGATCACGGTCAAGAAAAGTAATATGAAATATAACCACGTTATAGCGTGAACTATGAAATGAGAATAATAAAAGTTTGTAAGCATCGAGAAGGCAAAATGGATATACCCGAGCGAAGGGGTATAAGGTAACCGGTGACTAATAAGTCTAACCGCCAAGATAAGTAATTAATAGAGATAAGGGACATAGGATGAAAGTAACGGCTCACGGGGCCTTACACGGGAAAAGCGCATACGCTTCGGAACCAAAAAGACATTACTATACTCTTCTAGTAAGATTATTGAATCCGAGCAATGCTCAAGTAATTACCGAGACTAAGTCCATGGGGGTTAAACCTAAAGAAACACGTAAGAAAGGTTTCGGGGATGAAACCTCTTTAAGGGGGGAGACTTGTAACACCCAAAAAACGGGTTTGTTAATTATACTAGATTAACAAAAAATAAACGGGTAAAATACCGTAGGTGGTAAAAGTAAACCCGGTGAGTATTAGAATTTAAATAAATAACTCTAATATTTATTAAAAGGATGATAAATATTTTGATAAAACAAAGTATATAAAATGCCCGAGTTAACGGGACTTAAAATAAAGCGGGTTATGAACAAGATAAAATAACTAGGAAATAAATAACCTAGTTAATTACAAGTCTTGTAGTTATGTGAAACTTTGGTTAAAACAAGTTATATGCAACAAGGGTAGAGTATAGGGGCCAAATGTAGCAAACTTGAAACAAGATTGTTAAATAAAATACTGAACACCAAAACACACACTTAAAGTGTGTGTTCTTGTCGAAAGTTCCAGAGGAGCCAGAGCTCTCATCTACAAAACCCTAGCAAGCTAAAATTCAAGAAATTGAAAGGCCAAATCAGTCCCAAATCGAAATCCGAGTTCATACTAGTGATCACCTAAGTAAATGGATCACAAGGTATGTTAAATTTCATCTTTTGGTTACATCTTAGAATTTTGATGAACATGAGAAATCAAAATTTGAACCTGATTGATTGATATTTAGATGAAATTAGTAATGAAAACATGCCTAGAAGTAAACCCTAGTCAATAACTTGTTGGATTAGTGTGTAAATTATGAAATTCATGATCATCAATTATGTGCGGTTAATGGGTTTTGTAGAAACATGATAAACATTAGAATCACGATTGTCAAACTAGTGTAAATAGAACTCTATGAAGTTAGTTTTGATATTGAAGTGTTAATTAGACACTAAATTGGAAAAAGATGGTAAATTGGTGAAATAACTAGTCATGAAAATTGATTTTTCAAAATTTATGAAAATCATGCTCATTAGGTGTTTGATATAATGCCTAAGAGAAAGTTAAAATGTTGAAATTTCGAGTGAAACGCATATTTGGATAATATGGCAAATTAGACAAAATAAGAAGCGATAAGGGTTCTAAATAGGATGTTGATTTAGAATTAATTCCACACATCATATGGTTAGAGGTAGTTAACTAGTAGAAAGTTAAACTAACCAATGACGAAGTCGAATAGTGTTTTCGACATAGAAAATACGTAAGGTGGAATAGTTGTATTTGTTAATGACTAATCTAACCACATTGTAAATGATGACGATAGTTTGACGCTTAACGAGCTAGGTGACGGCTTGGGAAAAGAAGCGGGTCAAACAGCTCGAATACGCGGAGAAAGAGCGAAATCGGATGAAAGGTAAGTAAAGCTTACGCCCCTTTATATTATTTACAAAATACATATTTGCAAGTATTTTATATGAATTCTATTAAGTGATTGGAATATGATGTTCCGGCATGATTTAATGCGAGTCGGAACAAGGGAGAATGGTAAGAAGCCATGAATTATGGTAAAAAGGGTAAAATGGTAAATTAGTCATGTGATGATGAACAAATAAGAAATGGTTTTTAAGTAAAACGAGTTCAAGGAGAAAACCGGGATAGGTTTAAGGGGTGAAATGGTAATTAAATACCATCTCATATGGATGAATGGTCATTTAGACTAAATGGGTCAAATGGTGTTTGTCACACCCCGACCGCGTAAAACAACGAAACCGCGGTGGAAACGTCGGGGAGTGGAGCGACAGAATTATTGTTTCACAACCATGGATTCAAAAAATTTCGTTTATTGAGTTATTAAACATTTACATTGTCACATTAAGTTAAAACACAACCACATCGTCTATCATTTGTTATTTAGTCACTAAGGCCTTGCCAGTCTTAAGTGAGCATGCATCGTATTCACAATCAACATCATTCAACACCACCTGAAACATATGTAAAAATAAAGTCAGCAAAGAAATGTCGGCGAGCACATAGGTTTTGTGTGAGTGTCAGATTCATGGCTCGTTTATATGTTGAAATAACTCGTAGAACTTCGTTAATCGATATTAGAAAACCTTGTTTTGTAAAACCTTTGTATTGTAGAATGAATAACCAAGTCAAAACAGATTGGTTATAGTTTATAGAACCTTGATGCCATGAATCTTAACTCAAAACATTTGTTTATGTAAACCAAATCGTAAATCATTTTCGTAATAAAACTTGTATGGTTTATATCGTTTAGTAAACATCGTTGTATGACATCGTTTAAAATCGCCATCCAAGTGAACTAAATAACGCCACGAAATGTAATATGATAAAAGCACTTATATATAAGAAGTACCAGCGGCGTATCTACCATGCCTTTATCATGTTACACCCGTCCCGTTATCTAATCACATACCAAAAACCCATCGTTTAAATCGTTTAACTCGTTCTCGTTATAGACCATCGTTCATTTATTTAAATCGTTCAAATCGTTCATAATCGTTCTCGTTTTAATTGTGAAAACTCACTTTTGGTCGTCTCGCTTATAACATTCAAACCTTTGTAACTCATCCATCGTTCAACTCGTATTAACAAACCACCATAGGGTAAGTTAACAATCAACAGGTTCAGTCGTTACCCACATAACCCCCACACATAACCATGGGTGTAGTCCGATAACGGGTTTTGTCAGATCCTATGGTACCATAACCTAATACTGGTCGGTTCGGCCAAAATTAATGAATGTCATTCGTTATGTAAATACGTCCAACAAGTTCGTTCACATTATCGAAATCATTTTGTTTAATATAAACCATAGTATTCGTTTTTGAAATCATCATTGAAAGCATCGAAATCGTTTAACACATATGAATCACCCCAAAACAATTGAAATCAGTAAAATAGGGGAACTATGTACTCACTTCGAAGTGCAAAAGTATCCTTGATTAAATGAACTTGCAAAGCTCGAGTAAACCAAGGAATTCAAGTAGCACCTAGTAATCGGATCCCTAGTTAATAAATAAACACCTAAATCGGAATATCGGGTAGAATGAGGTCTTGTAAACCAAATGAGTATTGGAACTCATGTGATATGGTTTAACAAAGCCTATATTCTAAATCAGAACCTATCCTAAGTTCTTTCGACCCGTTACGACCCATTAAGGTAGCTTACGCTACTTTAACGCGTCGTTCGCGCAAATGCACGTTCGAGATGCCTAACTAGTCCTATGACAAGTATTATATGCCCGAACATGTTTAAATATGTTTCATAATCAGTTTAAGTGACAAAAATTAAGTTACATATGCTTAAAATCCAATTGTGCATGAAAAGGGCATTTTGGTCATTTTCCTAAGGCATATAAACTACTTGTCATACAACTAATTAAACTAAGTGACCATAAGGTATAACCTCGGAAGGTTATTCCCTATACAACTATGGTCACAAAATATGTTTGGTCGGATCCTAATGATCGACCAAACGGGTCGGGTTCGAAAGTCTAAGCGGTTGTCAAGACCGCTTGACTTATGACCCTATACAAGCACTAGACTAAAAGTGACGAGCTAAACATGTTAAAACATGTTTAACTAAGTTAGAAAACAGGTTTGATATCAAAACAAAGTGTTTTGATACCCGAAAATAGCTTCGACGCAAAATACGCATAAACACGTATTTTGACCGAAACTTTGACTTGTCACTTCGACTAATCGACGTGGTAATCAGTAGGTATAGTCACAAGGGACTATAACCATCGTGATTACGCTCACGTTGCAAAGTTCAAACGAAATTTGACTTGACCAATTCATGGTCAAAGCATAAACAAGCATGAAAGAAACTTACAAAAGGTCCAAGCAAGGAAGATTTGATTCAAAACACTCAGGTATGAAGCATAAACTTCAACTTAGAGCATAATTGAATCAAATGTGTGAGGAAGAATGAAAAGGGCCTTGCTATTTGTAGATTTCTTGAACCATTAGGATCATTCCACTTGTTTCTAGGCTTGATCATGGCCATCCACTTGTTGGAGACTGATTTAGGAGCTTGATAAACCATCAAACATGCCCACAAGATTGAAAACAAGCAAAGGAAACAAAGTGCAAGCAGCTGGGTTTTAACCGGAAAGTTTCTGCTGGTCTAGGACTCCTTTACGGACTGTAAGAGGTCCCATACGGTCCGTAAGGACCCTTGGTGCTGGCAGCAACTTTGCAAAATTGGCAGAACAGGCCCCTGTGTCTCCAAACTTGATTTTCGACGCGTTTAAGCCCCGTTAACCCCATTTCAAGGCTCTAAAATGAAGTTAAAGTATAGGGAACTTACAATATGCTTGAAAACGTCTCGTATGTCGGTTTGTTTGGTCGTACGGTTGCGGTTTTCGGTTAATTACGACGGAATCGTAACGGACGCGAAAATGACCCAAATTGCGATTCGTCGCACAAATTTTCATTCCAATCACTAAAATAAAATATTTTAATGATTACAAAAATTTTTGGATGTCCGGATATGGTCAGAACGCAAGATATGCGCGTAAAGGCATACTTTGACAGTTTTGACGCTTTTAGTCCCTATTGATCAAATAAGTTTATTTTCGCATACCGAACCCCTCAAATCCTATTCCTAAGCTATGTAAAGGATATTTAAGGTATGTTTAGCTCATGATCAAGTTTCAGAATGTTCGTTATAGTACGAATTAGCATATTTTCACAGTTTGACACAAATAGTCCCTGTGTTCGAATAAACTTGTTTTCGACACACCAAACCCTCCAAAACTTATTTCTAAGTTATGTGTCACACCCCGATATTTCCAAGTATTACCGATGGGCCCGGTGGAGAGTATCATGACGTAGTTGATATCTTCATGGTCAATAATCACAGTTTAATGGACAGCGGAAGTCTAAAATAATATTACAAACCGAATTGAAAGTATAATAAAATATTACACAACGGTTGTAAGTAGATCCACAGGCGGATCTAAAACAGAAAGTAAAATGTTGTTCAACAGACTTTAAGTATTATAAGCTTGCAAGACTCTTTATTTAATACTCAGGAGTTTCCATCCCATTACGCGTAGTACCTGCACTTAATCTTTTTGAAAAATACGCCAGTTTACACTGGTAAATACAATTAACTGACTCTTTTGAAAAGTGTTTATAAAATTGGTTTGGATGCACAAGGCATAAAATATTTTATAACTTGGGACAATTATTTAAAAATAATCTTGTATACAGATTTATATGTTTGTCGTCCGTTCAGGGCCCGGTTAGAAGAGCCGAGACAAGATTAATAGACACACCACTAATATAATCCCAAAGCGAGATATCCTCAACAGGTGGGTATATCTTTTTACATACGCAACTGTCAGGTGTATGCCTACACCCCGTGCTTAAGTCGTGGCCATTTCAAATGAATGAGCCGAGGATATCCAGGACACGGTCATTAACCCCCCAAAGGCATTCTATCAAACAAGACGGATTCAAACGGGTTATGCAATTTATTAATCACAATCCGATTAAATGATTTCATACCCGACCAAGTGGTATTATTATAATACCGTATCCCAAGCCCGTATAAGGGAAAATAAGTTAAAAGTATTTACCTGAGCTAAAATATAATTTTATTCTCAGCCGTATACCAAATCAGCAAGTACAAGTAGCTTTTACTGGGCTCCTAATCTAGAACAAAGGTTTTAATAACCTATTAGATTCCTAACGGGTCTTATTTAAGTTATAACTTAGACCGGTTAGTTTTAGAGAAAGGTTTACGGTTCAAAACACGAGATTAAGCGATGACCGGATTAGAATGTGATTTAGACCCCAACAAGTATGAAGACTTGTATAAATTGGGTAGACTAAATACATTCTAGATTTTGAAGTAAAAATGATAAGGTTTGACCCGTTTCGGCTAATTTATGCAAACTAGTTACATAAACCGTACCGAACGCGTATATGCATAATGGGTAACCGGATGAATCATGAACAGGTTCCATAAGTTATTATGCTTAAAATATGTTGTGATATCAGCAGGATATCTTCCATTATGCCCAAAACGAATTTAAAAGCAATTTAAGCCCCGTAAGGGTATTTTGGTCATTTTTAAAGTTTATAAAAGAGGTTAAATAGCAATCTGAGGTTCTGGTCTAAAATAATCAGTAAAAATATTTATTTTTAACAAGTTACATCAGTAAGATATCATATATATGTGAAATTTATCATTTATGGCCAAACTATGCACCGTAGGGGCATTTTGGAAATTTCACATATGGTTTAAGGGTCAAAATTGGAAATCTGAGTTCAAGACTTAAACTTACTGTTAAAGTATAAAAATTTATTTTTTAAAATCATTAGGTAACAAGTCTTAGGTATAAATATGGTTTTAAACCACACTATGCGCCTAAATCGCATAAAAGTCGGTATTTGACGATATTCGGGTTGTTTAAGGAAATATGAGATTTTGATCAGCCTCAACTGTTTAAAATATTTTATTTAATGCATAAAATCAGTAGAAAAAGGTTTGACATGCAAATGATGCATAAAACTCATTTTATTAATGAAAAGGGCGTTATCGTCAATTACCGAGTCTATGCAAGAACTCTATGTTATGGTCAGTATAAAATTTGGAAAAAATTTCCAAAAATCCCTAAATATTATATCTTAACAGTGGGTAGCAAGTTTGGTGTCAAAAATTGGGTTTAAATATGATTTATACTGAAAATGCCATTTAATTAACAAAAAGCTTTTGTTTTACGATATCGTGCATAACGTTTATTTTAGACCAGAAACGGATGTCAAATTTTTAGGACATACTTATAATTCAGTAATAAAGATTTTTGTCCTCTCACATTTTCAAAAATCTCGTTCTAATGATAAAAGGGCATAATGGTCAATTTTAAGCAAATAACGGAACATGCATGTAATCTATGATTTCTAAGGAACCATGTAGTATAACTTCAGAGAGTTATACTAATATATAATGTGGTCCTAAAGGAATCCTAAGGCATAACTAAACTAAGCTAAATTGGGTCAGAACTGAAAGTCAAAGTAAAAGTCTACTTTTGCGACTTTCAGTTGCGAACCGAGCCTAAACTCAGAATTTTCGGGTTGAACATGCCTAAACATGTTCTTATATTAATTAACAAGTTATTTAAGTGTTAAAACATGTTTAATAACTTCTGCATTATCAATTATGGATTATTTTGTAAAAACTGACCCGTTTGACCTTTTGTTCATAACTTTGACCCGACAATTGACTGAGATAACTTGATAATTAGGAGGTACCCTTTTAAGGGTTTATTACCTACATAATTACCAACACATAGCCATTTTCAATTTGAATAATGGCTGGACCGTTAATGATTAAACACAAAGTCAAAGCGTACTTACGCAATTTTTGACTTTCGGTCATTAAGCTAATGAAATCTTAACTGTAGAAGCTAAGAACACTTACAATAGTCCTTAGCACGAAAATTGAACTCGAGAAAGCTTCCTAGAACACCAGGATGCTTCAGAGAGTTAGTTTGAGAGTAAAATTTTCATGTGTGCAAATGAAGAACACAAGACATGGCCTTTATATAGGAATTTGGAGTCTGTTGGATCATTGCAGCTGTACCTAGGAGGTTACCAGATGTTCACAAGTGTCCCTAGGGCAGTAAAAACCAGTTGCTCAGTCCCTGGTATAAAAAACAAGCATGCAATGGTGGTGTAACAGGCTGCAACATGCAGCTGTGCAGTTTTCTGTCGCTGGCACTTCTGTCGCGGCCCGCGTAGACCTTAGCGGGAGTCTACGCGGCCCGCGAGAACCTCTTAATCTGGTAAAAAGTTTCCAAACTTTGCAATTTCAGTCCCTGGTCCAATTTAAGTTTAAATAACTTTCTTTTATTGCACTATTGGCCCCCATAGTAAACTATCAAGTGTCTTGGGTCACAATTTAACTCCGTTAAGCTTCCGGTTAGTTGTGAGATCACCTGAAACGTCTTGTTTTCATTGAAACTTCAAGAGATTAATATCCGATATTCGTGAGAGCATAAATAAAATATTACAATACTTTTGGGATCGTTAAAAGGTCACTCAGAGGTAACATTTAACATGTTGACACGTTTAACCCCTATGCTTTGTAAATTTTATATTTTATGCACAAATGGCTTTCTATTTCTGACAATTTATTCATTAAAGAATACGAACATCGTATGAGGTCAATCAGAGGCACAAGATTGGCATGTTGACACTTTGGATCCTTTTACATACATATTCTCTTCGTTTGTCAACTTTAGTCCCTCGAAATCAATTCGTTATACGTTTAAAGTCCATGACACGTGTTTTTATTATACTGGGCATGATTTTACGAGGTGTTACATTATGTAAAGGTTATTTAAGGTAAGTTAAGCCTATATCACTGTTCCGGAGTGTTTGTCGCGTTAAACTGATTAAGTTTACGCATCAGTTTGCGTATAACTTTCCAGAAAGCGATTTAAAACTTGAAATTGAAATCGAATCAAATCGTAAAATAATCAAACACAAATACACACATATTAGCACCAAATCACATCGTTTCATTGATAATTGATATTGTTTTACATCGTACATCATTTACAGATCACAGTTGTCACAGTGTTGTTAACACCATTTGACAATAACATCTGATAATCGCTTGTTGAGTTTTGTGTTTACAGGAATTAACATAAGGTTCGCGGTTACTATTAACTAGTGATTAATAGTGAAAGGTATTGAAACGGGTCGATATTATGACTCGAGCTAGGTACGCATGAATAAGTTATAGTTAAAAGTGCGATGTTTGGTCAAATAATTAGTGAAAGCCCTTCGTCGTAAAATGAGGGACTTAAATTGACCAAAAAGCCCTTGATGGATAAATTAGGAAAACAACCCTTATGGGTTGTTTAGAAATTTGTATTATGATTATGAAATCCTTAGACACGTATAAAAGTAATAGGCATAAACTTTCGTGGGTCAAATGCCTAAGAATGGGTCATTGCGTAAAATTACCAATCGAAGGGTAAAAATTCGGGATAAGGGGTTCATTATGTTAAATCCACCACAAAAATAGTTGTGGTGTAATATAAGTAGTTATTTAAATATGGGAATGCGGAATGCGAAAAGAGAATAGCGAGTCGATGCTTAAATGCATAAAAGATCCTCTAAACGGGTCAAAACGAATTATGTGCAAAACTTGGATATTGGCCGCGTAATTCACAAAAGTTATGAATCCAAGATAAATATTTTGTGTTAAATACATTGGTGTATGATTTATGATTTACTAGAAACAAGTTCATGATTTTTAAACACAAACAGGTCAAATGCGTAGAAACTAAATATAAAGCCGAGGGCTTGGAATCCGGAAAATTGTTAATCCGGATGTCAGATTTTAACTCCGTGTGATGGAGGATCAAATTACGATCGCATAGGAAAAAGAATCACGTAAAACGGATCAATAACGAATAAGTTATGGTCGTTTCTGTAAAAACTAGTGTAGCTGGCAAAGTGCAGGTCCCAGAAACGGACCTGCTGGAAAAGGGTCTCCCTCGCGCCACGCAAGGGAGCAAGGTGGTTCTGGCGCGTGGTATGACTCAGCCAGTTTCTGAAAAATTGTTTTTTTTTTAATTATTTTGCCTCGCGAACTCGTTTAAAGATATTTTAAACTACGTATGACTAATTCAATTCATGTTTTATCAATTGTAGGTATAATTTACAGTACCAAAGAACGATCAAGCTCAACGAAGAACCAAACACGATCAAGTTACAAGCTTCCGCACATTGTTAATTGTTATTTTTAAACGACGAATTTAGTCACATTATGTGGTATACTTGAAAATTGTAAAAGTTTTAATTAATCCGTATTTTCCAATGTACTTGTAATTATAATTACAAGATTATGTTCGTAATTTAAAACGAAATTCGCTTAAAAATAGTAAGGGTGTTACACTAACTCCATCCTAACTTATAGTCAACTCCTAATCATATAAGAGGCATGTGTGCTGGATATTTTGGTAATTTACCATTCAAATGAAAGATTAATCATTTTTTTCAAATGTACATATATGTCCTATATTAAACTATGTAAAAAAACAATTTCTTCAATTAGCAAATGTTCAAGTATACGTAAAATATAGAATCAACATCATAAAATGAATGTAAATATCAAGACAGCGAAAATCTAAACTGATTACGTAATATATATATATATATATATATATATATATATATATATATATATAGTAGGAGTTGGGTAGAAAGTGTGTTTTTCCTAAAAAGTGTAACACCTCGAAAATTTATGTCCAATAATGTATCGACACGTGTCATAAGTTGTAAACGTGTAAACGATTACTTTAGAGGGACTAAAGTTGACAAACAAGGAAAGTATGTGAATAAAAGGGTTCAAAGTGTCAACAATGGATAAATATATCTTTCAACAACCCTACATGATGTTTATACCCTTAAACGAAGGAATTATAGATCATACGAAGCTAATTGTGGAAGAAAGTGAGAGATTACAAACTACAGGGGCTAAATGTGTCAATATGTTTAAAGTACACCTCTGAGTGACCTTTTAGCGAACCTGAAGCTTTGCAACGATAAATTATACTCACTAGAATATGTGATAAAAATTTCACAAGGTTTCGATAAAGTATGAGAAAGTTATGATAATATTCGTATACGAAGGGTTAAAAGCGTCAACGTTGAAATTCAAGGCTTTACGGGTGATCATAAAGTTAACCAAGGACTTAACAATGTTTAATTATGTCTTGGAGCCCTTAAAAGTAAAGTTAGAGGACCAAAAGTGCAAGAAATAAACTTAAAACCACGTTTGAAAGGACCAGGGGCTGAAATGTAAATAGCTGAAACTTGTGTGGCTGGTGACTGAGGTGCTGGCGTAGCGCCACCAACAACCCCCTCTGCCGTCGCGCTATGCGACGGCCTTAGCTGGTCAGAATTCATGTACAGGTGCGAGTTCAGCAAGTTAAACCGACTTAGAAACCTTGTATTCGATTCAAGGGGCTTGTTTGATGGTATTTCCATGCCTAAGGACACCTGGAAGTGATCAAGGAACATCTATAGGCTATTGTGGCATGATCTTGATGAATTAAACTCACTTTATAAGAACCCATTATTGCAACACTTTGGCATACACTTTGAAAAACATTCAAACTCAATTTCTGGAGATTCCTGGAGCTCAAGGCCACTTCCCAAGCATCCTTAGTCATGCATAGGACTTCAGTAAGTGTCCCTAACCTTTCTTAATTCAGTTTTAATTAGTTTATTAGCTTAAAGTCAAACCGTCGTAATTAAGATTTGACTTCGTCATTAATTTTAATTTGTCCAGTCAAATTTCAAATTGAAAGTACCTATGAGTTGGTAATAATGTGGGCAATAAACCCTTAAAAGGGCACCCTCTGATTTCCACTCTAACTAGGTCAATTGTCGGGTCAAAGTTAATTTTAAAAAGTCAACAGAAAGCTAATTTTCGCATAAACACATAATTAACGATGTAGAAGCTATGAAACCTGTTTTATCACTCATATAACTTTGTAATCAATGTAAGAACATGTCTAAACATGTTCAACCCGACAATTTTCAATTTAAGCTCGGTTCGGAGCCGAAAGTCGCAAAAGTAGACTTTTGCTTTGACTTTCAGTTCTGACCCATTAGAGCATAGTTTAGGAATTCCTTAGAGCTTTATTAGGACCAAGTTACCTATACGTATAACCCTCTGAGATTATACAACTTGGTTCATTAGTTATCCGATTCATATGCATATTTCCGTTAAATGCCTAAATGTTGACTATTATGCCCATATGACCTTAAAACATGAATTTTGAAAATGTAAAAGAGTAGAAACCTTAGTTATTGATTTATAAACTTGTACATAAAATTTGACATCAGTTTGAGGTCTAGATTAAGAGTTATGCTCATTAGCGTAATTAAAAAGCTTTTTAGTAATTAAACGGTGTAATTAGCGTATAGCCTATCTAAACCCGATTTTTGATACCAAAATTTTTACCCACTGATATAAAATAATATTTTGGGATTTTTGGAGATTTTTATTTATTTTTAGGCTAAGCATAACATAGAGATCTAAGCTTGATCCGGTAATTGTCGGTTTTGCCCTTTTAGGCTATAAAATGAGTTTTACCAATCCTTTTGATACCAAACCTTTTTCTACTGATCCAATATGATAGATAGAATATTTTAAGCCTTCTGGAATAATAAAAATATCAACTTTTCTTATAAAACCCGAAAATCGCTTAAAATCGCATTTTTAAGCGTTTTAAGCACATAGTATGTATTAAAACCATTTTAGATATATAAGACTTGATACCTACTGATGTTTTGAAAAAAAAATTTATACTTTAGCAGTAAGCAAAAGTTTTAAACTCAGAATTCCAGATTCGACCTTTAAACCTTAGGTGAAATTACCAAAATGCCCATTCGGTGCATAATATGGTTAGAAATGATAAATTTCACACATAGGTTATACCCTACTGATATAACTTAGTAAATTAAGTATTTTTACTGATTACATCAGACCCAAAACTCAGATTTATATTTAAACTCTTTTATAACCTTTAAAATGACCAAAATACCCCTACGGTGCGTAATTTGAGTTTAAATCCGTTTTGGACATAATACAAGATATCTTACTGATGTCACAACATATTTAAGGCATATTAACTTAAGAAACTTGTATATGACTCATATGGTTACCCATTACGCACTTTTCGCGTTCGGATCGGCTTATGTAACTAGTTTGCATAATTTAGCCGAAACGGGTCAAACCATATCGTTTTCATCTCAAAATACAGAATGTGTTTAAGTTACCCATATTAAACAAGCATACAAGCTTGCCGGGTCAAAACCACATTCTAAACCGGTCTTCACCTTATCATGCGTTTGAACCGTATCTTCCTTTTGAAAACTAACCGGTCTAAGTCTAAGCTTAATTAAAGACCCGTTAGGATTCTAATAGGTTATTAAAAACCTTCGTTCCAGATTAGGAGCCCAGTAAAAGCTACGTGCACTGCTGTTTTTGATTTATACATTGCTCAGTTAAATACTCTTAACTTATTTTCCCTATACGGGCTTGGGATACGGTACTATAAAAGTACTGCTTGGTCGGGTGTGTAGTCATTTAAATCGGATTATGATTGATGTATTTACATAACTCGTTTTAATCTGTATTATTTGGTGTATGGCCTTTGGGGGTTAAATGACCATGTCCCGGATATCCATGGCATCATTCAAAGAAATGGCCACGACCTAAGCACGGGGTGTAGGCGTACACCTGACAGTTGCATTATGTATAAACTGGTAATCCACTTAAAGGAATCAACCTTGTGGGCATTATACCTGTGGCGTGTCAGTTAATCTTGTCCAGCCCTACAAACCGGCCCTAATGGACGACAAATAAGTAAAACCGTATACAAGATTATTTTTGAATAATTGTCCCAAGTTATAAAAGATATTTTTGCCTAAGTGCATTCAAATTAATTTTCAAACTCTTTTCAAAATGAGTCAGTTAAGTTGTATTTACCAGTGTAAACTGACGTATTTTCCAAAAAGGCTAAGTGCATGTACTATACGTAATAGGCTGGCTACTCCAGGCATCAATAATCAAGTCTCACAAGCTCTAGATGTTAAAGTCTGTTGAACAATTTCCTTTTTCTTTCGATCCGCCTGTGGATCTGTTTCAACCATTTTGTGATACTTAATATTACAATTTATTCAGTTGAAATGAATCTATCTTTTGCTTCCGCTGTGCATTCAAATTTGTGTTGTTTGACTATGATGATATCAATTACTTCACGATACTCCCCACCGGGCCCACCGGTAATACGTGGAAATATCGGGGTGTGACTGGTTGGTATCAGAGCCAACACTGAGTGAATTAAACACTAACCTTTTGTGTTTAATCTCAGTTACACAATTGCACATTCTTTGATCCTCGAGTCTAGATAAAGAACTTAGGACTAATCCTAATTCGTTTTATTTTGTCCTTATTTGTTTCCTTTGTTATGGCAACCATGTATTTGTTTAAATTTTAATGGAACGGTTAGATTTAAAATATCATTCCTTTTATAAGATCTACCATTATAATAAAATGGAAAAATCTAAAAAGGCAAGACCTTGCCATGTGTCACCTTAAGACAGGGCCAAGATGGTAGTTCCTCAATTAGATTCAGATCCATATTAACATCTCAATTTAGGATTGTTCTGCATTAAATATTAAAAAAGAATCTTAAAGGTAAAACCTAGCCTAAATGTCGTTGCAGACATGGCCAAGATGGTAAAACCTATTCAAAAGATTCAAATCCTTGTTAACATCTGAAGACATGTTAACATTGGTGGCAAAAATGTGATTCGATAAAATCGCATAAGTCATCCTCAAATTGGATTACTCCAATTTTCCTTATTTAAATAATCATCCCTCTAAAGATGAAGTGCCTACGGGCTATAATTAACGTTCTCTGAGACTAAAGACAGTGGTAGCCTACAACTCCCTGTCAAGAAAAGGTAACGAACTTTGATTCAAACCTTAATGCCTTGATTCCATAAAATCTGAGCTTATAAATTAAACTTGTCTACGTGACTAGGCCTTTTGTGCTATTATTAAATTATAATTTGGGATTGTAATAAAGATCCTGAATATGAATATATTTAGCAAATTGACCAAAAATAGTTATTAAAACCATGGTTAATTAATCGTCAAGAACGATAGTACTGTATAGGCTTCTAAATAAACCTTGTCCTTATTTTATTTTATGTAGCAATTAAAGCTACATGACTAGGTCAGAAGAGGTAAACAGTCATCCGGTGGAAAACCATGAAAATGCTAAGATACATGTGACCGGTGCGGAGCTGCAAGCATTAATAGATAATGCTGTTACAAAAGCTATAGAGCGGCAGTATAATGAATCTAGCGGGACTCGAAGTAGGACCCTATCCGCACCGCATTCCAAGCCTAAGACTCATTCAGAGGCTCATAGCAAGCCACCCTCTAAGAAAGATGAACCAAAGAAGGAGGATGTTCAACACTCCTCAAATCAACACAGTGTTCCATCTAAGAGAATGGTATTTGACAGGGAACCACGTTCCAAGTCCTGCACTTATAAATACTTTGTCTCCTGCAAACCCAGGGATTTTACTGGGGAGAAAGGAGCGATTGATTGTATGACCTGGTTGGATGAAATGGACACCGTGGTCGATATCAGCGGTTGTGCTGAAAGGGATGTAGTGAAGTATGTATCCCAATCATTCAAAGGAGAGGCATTAGTGTGGTGGAAGTCTCTCATTCAGGCTGCTGGAAAGATCCCACTATACAATCTGACCTGGGATCAGTTTGTTGCTCTCATTAAGGAGAATTACTGCCCTCAACATGAGGTTGAGAGGATTGAGTCAGATTTCTAATCTTTTGAAATGAAAATTTTAGATTGTCAATCTTACCTCACCAGTTTCAATACCCTGTCTAGGCTGGTTCCGTATCTGGTAACACTGGAACCCAAGCGAATTGCTCGCTTCATTGGGGGTTTAGCCCCAGAAATTAAGGCCAGTGTTAAGGCATTAAGACCTGCTACTTTTAGATCAGCAGCTGATCTATCTCTGTCTCTCACTTTAGATGCGGTCAGGTTGAGATCGCTTAAAAATTCTGAAGAAGGTAAGAGAAAGCGTGAGGATGATAACTCACGAGGGTCGGAGAAGAAGCACAAGGGAAACACTGATTCCAAGAAGTTTGGGTCTGGAAAGAGTAGTCAATGAATAGAGGAAAAGCCAAAGTGCAAGACTTGCCAAAAACACCACTTTGGAAAATGCAGACTTGAGTCCAAGTCTCAGTCAGGACCAGCTGCATGTGGGTTATGCAAGTCTAAGGAGCACAAGACTGTTGATTGCAAGAAGAATAAAGATGCCACATGCTACAACTGCAATGAGAAAGGGCACATCAAAACCAACTGCCCTAAATACGCCAAGAAACCTGAAGAGGTCAAGAAGACCAATGCAAGGGTCTTCCATATGGATGCACGGGAAGCTGTTCAGGACGACAACGTGATCACATGTACCTTCCTCATAAATGATGTTTATGTAAGGGTATTATTTGATTCTGGAGCAGATAAGTCATTTGTTGATGATAAGTTTTGTAAGTTGTTAAATCTACATGTTAAAACCTTAAGTGTGAAGTATGAGGTTGAATTAGCCGATGGAACCATAGAAACCGCATCAACCGTGTTAGATGGATGTGTTATATCCATTAGGAACCACTCTTTTCCATTGTCCTTACTTCCTTTGAAGTTAGCCGGTTTTGATATAGTTATAGGCATGGATTGGTTATCTCATAACCAAGCCCAAATCGTCTGCAATAAGAAGCAAGTGGTGATTAAGACTCCGTCTGGTGAGTCACTTACCATTCAGGGAGATACCCAGTATGGACTGCCTGAGCAAGTGTCTATGCTCAAGGCATCTAGGTGTTTGAAGAAGGGTTGTGTCATTTATATGGCACAGGTGACTATTGATGAGTAGAAGCCTAAGGTTGAAGATATTCCCGTCATTTCTGAGTACCCCGAACTTTTCCCTGAAGAACTACCTGGTTTACCACCAGATAGGCAAGTAGAATTCAGAATTGACATTATTCCAGGAGCAGCACCTGTTGCAAGGGCACCTTACAGGTTGGCACCAACAGAGATGAAAGAATTGAGGACTCAACTAGACGATTTATTGGCAAAATGGTTCATTCGTCCTAGTTCATCTCCTTGGGGAGCGCCAATCCTGTTTGTGAAGAAGAAGGATGGATCGATGCGTCTATGCATCGATTATCATGAGCTTAACAAGGTCACTATCAAGAATAGATATCCATTGCCCAGGATCGACGATCTGTTCGATCAACTTCAAGGGGCGAGTTATTTCTCCAAGATCGATTTAAGGTCAGGCTATCATCAACTGAAGGTTAAAGATGAAGATGTGCACAAAACTGCATTTAGGACTCGCTATGGTCATTACGAGTTCCTAGTGATGCCTTTTGGGCTCACTAATGCACCAGCGGCGTTCATGGATCTCATGAACCGCGTCTGCAAGCCATACTTGGACAAATTTGTTATCGTCTTCATTGACGACATTCTGATTTATTCAAAGAATCAAGCTGATCATGAGAAGCACCTTCGATGTATTCTGGAACTGCTTCAGCAGGAGAAGCTTTATGCCAAGTTTTCAAAGTGTGAATTCTGGCTTCGTGAAGTCCAATTCCTTGCACATGTGGTCAGTGAGCGTGGTATCCAAGTAGACCCCGCTAAGGTTGAAGCTGTTATGAATTGGCAAGAGCCAAAGATGCCTACAGAGATTCGTAGCTTTCTAGGTTTAGCAGGATATTATAGGCGATATATAGAAAACTTCTCAAGGATTGCTGCACCCCTAACTTCGTTGACGCGTAAGAATATTAAGTTTGACTGGGGTCCTAAGCAGCAGGAATCCTTTGACATTCTTAAGCAAAAGTTGAGCAATGCACCTTTGTTAACATTGCCTGATGGAATAGAGGAATTTGTAGTATATTGTGATGCATCGCACACAGGTATGGGTTGTGTGCTTATGCAGAAAGGCAAGGTCATTGCCTACGCTTCTCGACAATTAAAAGTGCATGAGAAGAATTACACCACCCATGACTTGGAGTTGGGTGCTGTGGTATTTGCACTAAAAATGTGGAGGCATTATTTGTATGGAACTAAGTGTGTGATCTACTCTGATCACAAAAGCCTTCAACATCTGTTCAATCAGAAGGATTTGAACATGAGGCAGCGACGATGGATGGAAACTTTGAATGATTATGACTGTGAGATAAGATACCATCCAGGAAAGGCAAATGTGGTTGCCGATGCCTTAAGTAGAAAGGAAAGAGTGAAGCCTATAAGAATCAATGCCAAGAGCATTGAATTAAAGAATAGTTTGAATGAAAGGTTGTTAGCTGCGCAGAAGGAAGCTGTCTTGGAAGCTAACTATCCTGATGAAAAGCTAGGAGTAACTGAAGAACAGTTATCCTATGGCAAGGACGGAATCCTGAGATTAAATGGACGAATTTGGGTTCCAGTTTATGGAGGACTTCGGGATGTTATCCTCCAGGAAGCCCACAGTTCCAAATATTCCGTTCATCCTGGAGCTGATAAGATGTACCAGGATCTGAAGGCAAACTATTGGTGGATAGGCTTGAAGAAGTCTATAACTGCCTATGTAGCTAAATGTTTGACGTGTGCGCAAGTCAAAGCTGAACATCAGAAGCCGTCAGGTCTGCTACAATAGCCTGAACTTCCCACGTGGAAGTGGGAGATGGTGACAATGGATTTCATCACCAAGTTGCCATAGACAAGGAAAGGAAATGATACTATTTGGGTGATAGTAGATAGACTGACTAAGTCAGCACATTTCCTATCCATTAAGGAGACTTATAGCTCCGACATGTTAGCCCAATTGTACGTAGATAAGATTGTATCTCTGCATGGCGTACCAGTGTCAATTATCTCTGATAGAGATACCAGATACACATCACATTTTTGGAAAAGTTTCCAACAATCTTTGGGTACGCGCTTAAATTTTAGTACGGCTTACCATCCTCAGACGGATGGACAGAGTGAGCGTACAATTCAAACGTTGGAAGACATGCTTCGTGCATGTGTTATTGATTTAGGTGGTAGTTGGGATAACCACCTGCCATTGATCGAGTTCTCCTATAACAATAGCTAACATACAAGCATTCAGGCTGTGCCTTTTGAGGCATTATATGGTAGGAAATGCAGAATGCCTATTTGTTGGGCAGAAGTAGGAGAAGCTCAGTTATCAGGACCTGATATAGTCCTTGAAACAACGGACAAGATTGTCCAAATTCGTGACCGCCTGAAAGCTGCCAGGGATAGGCAGAAAAGTTATGCTGATAAAAGGCGAAAACCTCTAAAGTTTGAGGTTGGTGATAAGGTTCTGCTTAAAGTATCACCCTGGAAGGGAGTGATGCGATTTGGTAAGAAAGGTAAGTTAAGCCCAAGGTATGTAGGACCATTCGAGATCATCGAATGTGTAGGAGCAGTGGCTTATAAGTTAAACTTACCAGAAGAGCTCAGTGGTATTCATAACGTATTCCATATCTGCAATCTAAAGAAATGTCTAGCTGACGAGTCGCTTGTAATGCCACATACGGATGTGCACATAGATGAGAGCTTGAAATTTGTGGAAAAACCTTAGTCGATCGAGGACCGACAGGTTAAGAAGCTTCGAAGGAAGCATGTGCCAATTGTGAAAGTTAAATGGGATGCCCGAAGAGGTCCCGAGTATACGTGGGAGGTAGAGTCCACAATGAAAGAAAACTACCCCTATTTGTTTCAGTAAATCTCGAGGTCGAGATTTCTTTTAAGGGGGTGAGGATGCAACACCTCGAAAATTTATGTCCAATAATGTATCGACACGTGTTATAAGCTGTAAACGTGTAAAAGATTACTTTAGAGGGACTAAAGTTTACAAACAAGGAAAGTATGTGAATAAAAGGGTTCAAAGTGTCAACAATGGATAAATATATCTTTCAACAACCCTACATGATGTTTATACCCTTAAACGAAGGAATTATGGATCATACGAAGCTAATTGTGGAAGAAAGTGAGAGATTACAAACTACAAGGGCTAAATGTGTCAACATGTTTAAAGTACACCTCTGAGTGACCTTTTAGCGAACCCGAAGGTTTGTAACGATAAATTATACTCACTAGAATATGTGATAAAAATTTCACAAGGTTTCGATAAAGTATGAGAAAGTTATGATAATATTCGTATACGAAGGGTTAAAAGCGTCAACGTTGAAATTCAAGGCTTTACAGGTGATCATAAAGTTAACCAAGGACTTAACAATGTTTAATTATGTCTTGGAGCCCTTAAAAGTAAAGTTAGAGGACCAAAAGTGCAAGAAATAAACTTAAAACCACGTTTAAATGACCAGGGGCTGAAATGTAAATAACTGAAACTTGTGTGGCTGGTGACTGAGGTGCTGGCGTAGCGCCACCAACAACCCCCTCTGCCGTCGCGCTACGCGACGGCCTTAGCTGGTCAGAATTCATGTATAGGTGCGAGTTCAACAAGTTAAACCAACTTAGAAACCTTGTATTCGATTCAAGGGGCTTGTTTGATGGCATTTCCATGCCTAGGGACACCTGGAAGTGATCAAGGAACATCTATAGGCTATTGTGGCATGATCTTGATGAATTAAACTCACTATATAAGAACCCATTGTTGCAACACTTTGGCATACACTTTGAAAACCATTCAAACTCAATTTCTGGAGATTCCTGGAGCTCAAGGCCACTTCCCAAGCATCCTTAGTCGTGCATAGGACTTCAGTAAGTGTCCCTAACCTTTCTTAATTCAGTTTTAATTAGTTTATTAGCTTAAAGTCAAACCGTCGTAATTAAGATTTGACTTCGTCATTAATCTTAATTTGTCCAGTCAAATTTCAAATTGAAAGTACCTATGAGTTGGTAATTATGTGGGCAATAAACCCTTAAAAGGGCACCCTCTGATTCCCACTCTAACTAGGTCAATTGTCGGGTCAAAGTTAATTTTAAAAAGTCAACAGAAAGCTAATTTTCGCATAAACACATAATTAACGATGTAGAAGCTATGAAACCTGTTTTATCACTCATATAACTTTGTAATCAATGTAAGAACATGTCTAAAAATGTTCAACCCGACAATTTTCAATTTAAGCTCGCTTCGGAGCCGAAAGTCGCAAAAGTAGACTTTTGCTTTTACTTTCAGTTCTGACCCATTAGAGCCTAGTTTAGGAATGCCTTAGAGCTTTATTAGGACCAAGTTACCTATACGTATAATCCTCTGAGATTATACAACTTGGTTCATTAGTTATCCGATTCATATGCATATTTCCGTTAAATGCCTAAATGTTGACTATTATGCCCATATGACCTTAAAACATGAATTTTGAAAATGTAAAAGAGTACAAACCTTAGTTACTGATTTATAAACTTGTACCTAAAATTTGACATCAGTTTGACGTCTAGATTAAGAGTTATGCTCATTAGCGTAATTAAAAAGTTTTTTAGTAATTAAACGGTGTAATTAGCATATAGCCTATATAAACCCGATTTTTGATACCAAACTTTTTACCCACTGATATAAAATAATATTTTGGGATTTTTGGAGATTTTTATTTATTTTTAGGCTAAGCATAACATAGAGATCTAAGCTTGATCCGGTAATTGTCGGTTTTGCCCTTTTAGGCTATAAAATGAGTTTTACCAATCCTTTTGATACCAAACCTTTTTCTACTGATCCAATATGATAGATAGAATATTTTAAGCCTTCTGGAATAATAAAAATATCAGCTTTTCTTATAAAACCCGAAAATCGCTTAAAATCGCCTTTTTACGCGTTTTAAGCACATAGTATGTATTAAAACCATTTTAGATATATAAGACTTGATACCTACTGATGTTTTAAATAAATTTTTATACTTTAGCAGTAAGCAAAAGTTTTAAACTCAGAATTCCAGATTCGACCTTTAAACATTAGGTGAAATTACCAAAATGCCCTTTCGGTGCATAGTATGGTTAGAAATGATAAATTTCACACATAGGTTATACCCTACTGATATAACTTAGTAAATTAAGTATTTTTACTGATTACATCAGACCCAAAACTCAGACTTATATTTAAACTCTTTTATAACCATTAAAATGACCAAAATACCCCTACGGGGCGTAATTTGAGTTTAAATCCGTTTTGGGCATAATAGAAGATATCTTACTGATGTCACAACATATTTAAAGCATATTAACTTAGGAAACTTGTATATGACTCATATGGTTACCCGTTACGCACTTTTCGCGTTCGGATCGGCTTATGTAACTAGTTTGCATAATTTAGCCGAAACGGGTCAAACCATATCGTTTTCATCTCAAAATCCAGAATGTGTTTAAGTTACCCATATTAAACAAGCATACAAGCTTGCCGGGTCAAAACCACATTCTAAACCGGTATTCTCCTTATCATGCGTTTGAACCGTATCTTCCTTTTGAAAACTAACCGGTCTAAGTCTAAGCTTAATTAAAGACCTGTTAGGATTCTAATAGGTTATTAAACACCTTCGTTCCATATTAGGAGCCCAGTAAAAGCTACGCGCACTGCTGTTTTTGATTTATACATGTCACACCCAGTAAACGTGGCGGAATCGTCGGGGAGTATTGTAACAGAATCATTGTTTCATAATACATAGAAAAAATTGAAATTTTGCTTTATTGATTAAAAGAGTTACAATGTCTTAACAACAAAGAAACATAACATAATTAACTAGTCTTGCCTCTTTTAAATGTCACTAAGGCCCAAGGTCCGCCTAAGTGTATCTTGATCAATCCTATGCATCATTTCCTGAAACACATGTGAAAATAGGTACGTCAGCATAAAAATGCCTGTGAGATACATAGGTTTTGTAAAAATAGGATTCATGACTTATAAGTTTAGAAAAAGTTGTTTAACAAAAGTCAGTCATGATCCTTGTAAAATGTTTTGTTTTATAAATCATTTGAAAAGCGATAATAAAGTGGATGATATGTAAAAGAATAATGTAAGGTTAAATGAATAACCAAGTAAAATGAGTTTGTATAAGATAAGTTGTTTGTAAAACCATGTCTTGTGAAAAAATATGTTATTTGTATAAAATGTTATATGTCAAAATGTAGTCCATGAAATATGTATATCAATATCAAAATGTCTATGACAAATGTCAATTATGTAATGTGTAAACAAAATGTCATGTATGGCAAGTGAAATATATATATATATATATATATATATATATATATATATATATATATATGTATATATCTACTGAGCCATAGATAAAAATGCACAAAACAATGTATTGAAGTAAAACGTGGTTTAAATCAACGTTATGTTTTGTGGAAATGCATGCTATACTGAATACAAACATTTATGCGGTGTTGTGAAAATGCATACATTCAAGCCTTGTGACTATGGTGATAAGCCCTTAAACAAATTAAAGGTCTATCTGTGTTATGTTTTATCGAATTCGGTCATTCCTTCCATCCAAATATACCTAGGATGTCAGGAATGGGAGTTGTCAATTCCTATGGTACCATTACCTACTAACGAATGTTAATGAATGTATATGGTCCCATTTAAACAAACCAAATGTCATTCCAAAATGTAAGCATGTGATGAAAATGAAAATGTACTAAGTATGCGGTAAATGGACATACATAGCATGTGATGTAAAACAAATGCACTAAGTATGATGAACATACATAGCATGAAAAGGTAATGTAAAACGATGTACTAAGTATGTGCTAAATGAACATACATAGCATAAAATGTCATGTAAAACGATGTACTAAGTATGCACACAATGGACATACATAGCAAAAACATAATGAAATCATGTACTAATAATGTATTAAAGAACATAGCAAGTATATGTTATGAAAACATGAAAAGCACGAAAGTAACAAGTAGTGTCACACCCCAACCGATGGCGGAATCATCGGGGCGCGGCACTGAGCGAAACAGATTGTTCAGAAGTTTCCATAACAACTATCATTACCATTTAATTAAACATTACGTCCCATACCGTAACATAAATAGTCAAACAAGTTATTACAGATAACATCAAAACAAATATTCTGTTCCGACAACTCAGATTTAAACATAGTAATTTATTTGTTGGTTTCTAGGACTCCGGTTCCTAGCTTCAATTTCATCACAGCCCGAGAAGCATATAAGCAACCTAGGCACCTGTCACATACGTTAAAATAATGTCAATACATAAAATGTAAAGGTGAGCATACAAGTTTGATAATAGCATATAGAGTTCGAATTCATTTACGCATAACCAGCACGTACACATAGTGAAATGAAGCACGTTAGTTATCGACATAGATCCATCGATACCAATGACTGCGGGTTGACTGCCCGAGGCAGTTCGCAATACACGATTACCACTGTAATCCATGCAAGTAAAAGATCCTTAACAACCCCCGTGTGAACGGGTGCTGAGTCCAAACTATAGTACTATCGTTGCTAAGGCAGGTAGACAGCATTCCATGTGTAAACATAACAAACAAGCATTCATAAGCCACGTATAACATGCATTAATGGTTTAGCGTTAAAATAGGTTGAGTAGTGTGATAGTTGTAGTTTGAATAGTTGTAACGTATGTAACACCCAAAAGTGTTAAAGCAAAAAGGGTTCGAGTATACTCACAGCGATGGTGGATTGAAGGGAGCGCTTTAAAGCGAGTACGGTTAGCCTGAATAGATTCGATAACGTAACGATAAGTGGCGCGTAAAACAGTACAAGTGAGAGTGATTAGGATGGCCGATCGCGCGGATCAGCTATCCGTGAGTAGAGATCATCCGTGCGCATGACCCATCCGTGCGGGTGGTGATACGTACGGGTGGTGATGCGTGCGGATGGTGATCCATTCCGGATAAGCTATCCGTGCGTACGAGCTGTACGTGCGGATGACTTATCCGTGCGGACAAGTTGCTTGTGTGGATAAACTTTCAAGCGGATTGTTTCTTCCTAAGATGTGTTTGTGTATGATGGCTTGTGCTTTGGAGTTTTCGTTGTAGCATTTAGAAAACACCAAAGTGTTTCTACCGTTCAAGCCGGCCGCGCGGACGGCGGTCCGTGCGTATGGTAGTCCGTGCGGGCAGCCTGTGCGCGCGGGCAGAGACAATCCGTCCGGATAGCCTGTCCGTGCGTACGGCTTGGCCGTGCGGATGAAGATTGCTTGATTTTCATTTTAAGGCCTTAGTATCTCATGATCCGAAGAGTAATCCATTCAGAGGTCGTCCGTCCGGATTGCTCGTTCGTCGATACTCAAACCTCGTTTGGAAAGTGGGTCCCAAGGGTAGTCCGTGCGGATGAAAACCCGTGCGTATGACCTGTACGTGCGTACGGCTCGTCCGTGCGGACAGCTAGTCCGTGCGGATAGCTTGTCCGTGCGGGCAACTGGCCTGGTTGTTCCGTTCGTCTACACTTGGTTTCTGTTGTCGTTTATCGAGACGTTCTGATTACGTGGCAACCACTTGGAGTTGTGTTCTCGCCCGCGTGACTAGACCGGTCAGGAATCACCCTAACTCGGCCTGTCGGCGACTCAGAATGGTCGTCCCGGTTAACCCCGAAATTAGTTGTCTATGGGTAGGACTCCAGATCTAGAACTAGGGCATCACTATTGACGAGTAGAACACTAGGACTGATCGGATTCGTACCGGTTTTAAGGGTAAAAGAAGGAGAGAACTTAGGTTTATTTCTTTCAACTCTTTTATCCTTAGAAAAGTTTAGATCTAGGTGAAGTTATTGTGGAAAACTTATAGAAATCGTTTAGATCTGAGATATTCTTGGTGGAATGAAGCCAAGAATGAAGTTCTTATGAACTTCATGATGACGTCACCCGTGAATACCTCGAATCCGGATGGTTTCATGGTTAAAATCGAAGTTTCGAAAGATAGAAATGTGTAGAATTGTGTAGTGATCAAAGATGTACAAGAATTAGTGCAAGATCTTACCTGGATTGAGAGAAATCTGAGAAAAGGTGAAGAATGCGCGAGGTTTGGACGCCACTTGCCAAAAGTGGAGAGTGACCCGTGTATTTATAGGATGCTAAAAGAGGAAAGGATGAGCCGTGCGCATGGCACGCACCCGGGTAGGCTACCCGCGCGGACTGGTCATCCGTGCAGATTGGCAATCCGTGCGGATTGGCCATCCGTGCGGACGCCACCTCCTTTGGTGAGTTCGGTGCGATGTTGATTCGGTTTCGATTGGCGAGCGATTCGATAGGGTTTCCTACTCAAATTACTTTCAGTCCCAACTACTTCTTATATGGTTCGACTCGGGATTCGGGTTCGGGTTCGTTTACGTTCGAGTTAGACTTCGAGTTCGATTGAGTTCGCTTGATTATTACAACATAAAATAACATAAAACAAACATGCACAAGTAACACGTAAGGCACACACACACGTATAATGACAAGTAAAGTACATAGCTCGAGTTACGATTCGATGTCGATTTGATTAGCATAGCTTGATTAACTTTATCGCATTGTTACTTCCTATCATTCACAGTCGTAGGTTGATTGAGATACGGCTAGCATGATTCGATTATTGCAACGTACGACATTTACTCCACATAATCTAAATATCATACAAACAATTCTACGAGTCACGTTGCGCGAAATCGGTCGTTGACTTTGACCTTGACTTTGACTTTCACTCGTGAAAACACGGGGTGTTACAAGTAGGCACATGTGTTTCACCCCAAAACAGTTTGAAAACAGTTAAAGAGGATTCTATGTACTCACTTGAGGGTGCTTAGAAGTCTTGAACAACAACCAAGCAAAGCTAGAGGGATCACGGAATCAAACGGTACCCTATATAGATAACTACATAAATAACCGGACCCAAATCGGGAGATTGGATAGTATGAGGTTTCGTAAACCAAATGAGTATTGGAACTCATATGATATGGTTTAACAAGGCCCACATACTAAAATGAAACCTAACCTAAGTTCTTACGACCCATTACGACCCGTTTAGGTAGTTTATGCTACTTTTAACGCGTCGTTCGCGTAAAACGCGTTCGGATCGCCTAACTAGCCCTATGACAAGTAAGATATGCCTTAACATGTTTAATATTGTTGTTAAATCAGTTTAGATGGCAAAAGTTATGTTACATAGGCTTAAAATGAATTTTGGCGCAAAAAGGGCATTTTGG
>JARYGA010042069.1:0-31483 GCA_030545235.1 Helianthus tuberosus | reverse complement strand
GGAATTTTATGCCATTTCCAACAATAATGTTCCGTAAAAAAAAACCCTTATTGAAATAAGAATTAAGATTATGAGAGTTGTCCGTCATGTTATCTGTAGCTCTGGTATCCATGTACCATTGTTGCTTCAGGGGTGGAGCAACATAGTGTTAAACACCTGATCCAGTTTGTTGCAATGTATGCCATCTCAAAAGTTGTGTGGGCCTGGTGTGGATGAGGGCCCAAAACCAAGTCTTTTGTGGGTTGGCGGTCGTGGGCCTGTTTGATGGGGTTGGTGCTGTTAGGTAGGGGCATGGCAGTATGGCCCAATTATACACTAGAGCCCAAGATGAATGTCTAGGAGTCCACTGTTGTTTCCCGTAACCTAACGTGAATTGAGGAGGCCCGAACGGAGAAGATGGCCACTTTCGATAGCCGGTAGAACCTTGTTGACAACAGCCACGATCAGGGCTCCTACTGCGACCTCAGCCTCCATGAGTGTTTGATGAGTTGGACTTATTGAAGCTAGAACCGGAACTTGGTTTGTTCGGTTGATGAGAAGTTTGAGGAGCCGAATCATTGGTGACCCAATTAGCTTTTGTAGTTTCTTCAATACAAAGAGATCAGCTTCATAAAAATTGGGAAGAGTTTTTGTTGTTGTAAGATTGTGGAAGTACCACCGTAGGCTTCATTAATTAATAGTGTTGTGGACTGTAGCCAATGAAAACACAAGGGAGACTCCGAGGTTCAAGGTTATGCTTGTTGTAACCACGAAGATAAGGAAACACCTGACAACCATAAGTACGAAAGTTATCATATTGAGGATGCTGCTTGAATATCAACTTGTATGGTGATTCATTGTCTAATAAAGGGATGGGCAGGCGGTTGATAATATAAACTGTAGAAGTAAATGCATCAACCCAATAAGTAGCAGCAAAATGAGCATTGAACAACATTGCTAATCTAGTTTCCACAATATGACGATGTTTCCTTTCAGCTCGCCCATTTTGTTGAGGCGTATAAGGACATGAAAAACAATGAAAAGTACCATTGTCCTCAAAGATTTTCCGAACCGTATAATTAACGAATTCAGTTCATCCATCACTTTGAAAAGTCTTGACCTTTCGAGAGCACTGTGTTTGAACAAGTTTGAGAAAAACTGGTAAAACTGAATAAAAATTTGTCTTTGATTTGAGCGGATATAACCATGTAAATCGTGAGAAATCATCAATAAATGCAACATAATAACGATAGCCATCTCTAGAACAAACGGGTGCAGGACCCCACAAATCACAATAAACCAAATCCAATGGTGAAGAAGCACGTTTCAAATTAACATTAAAAGATAAACGTTGTCCTTTAGCAAGTTGACAAGGAGTGCAAAGTATAGGTTTTGGTAACAATGAAGTGACATTCAAAAACCCTAATTTATGTAATAAAGAAATAATACTAAAGGCAACATGTCCTAGACGAGCATGCCATAACTCGTAGGAAGCTTTATTTGAACGTTCACAAGATGCAACAAAGGCTTGTGGTGAGTCTTTGAGCACATACAATCCCTCTTTACAAGTACCATCAGCGAGAACCTGTTTGCTTACCCGATCCTGAATATGAAAATAAGAATCCGAAAATAAGACATCAACTGGATGATCTTTGGTTAACTTGCTTATAGACAATAGCTTCTTCGTAAGACCAGGAACCACAAGAACATTACGTAGAGTAATATTTCTAGCAATTTTAGACGTGCCTGTATGTGAGATAGGAAGAGTCTTACCATTACCAAAAACAACACAATTTGTACCTTGATATGGAGCCGAATTTTGAACTGTATCGGTAGGAGGAACCCTGTAATCGGTGGCACCGGAGTCAGCACGCCAATCAGGAGAGTCATCTGTTACATGACATTGTGCATGAAAAGCTTTTGCCAATGATTCATCCGAAGGAGCCTGTGAAGCAAAAGAATGAAGTTGGGGACAAGCATTAGCATAATGACCGTTGGTACGGCAAAGCTGAAAATGAGGGGTTCTACGCTGCTGCTGTTGACCACGACCACTTCCGCGGGAAGACCCACGACCGGCAGAGTAGGAGCCACGAGCGCGGGAACCATTGTGTGACTGATGAGCATTGAAAGCAACGGTAGGGGTATCCGTTCCATGAAGGGACTATATAAACAATTCTTGACTCTCAGTTTGTGCGACAAGGTCACGGAAGGAGGGACGACTTCTGGCCGTATGAATAGTGGTCGAATAAACTTCGTAGGCCGGTCCAAGACCACACAGGTACCGGTGTAAACGATCCATCTCATCAACCGGATGACCAATAGCTGCAAGTTGGTCACATAAAATTTAAAACGACGAGAATATTCGCTAACCGAAGACGTACCCTTCTTTATCAAGCGGAGTGAATCACGTAGGGAGTGAATACGTTTAACTGAAGCGTTACTGTAAGCTTGTTCAAGTGCTGACCAGATTTCGGAAGCGCGTTTGAGACCCAAAACTTCGGCAGCCGCTTCCTCGGTAAAAGAGGATTTGATCAGAAGAACAGCTTTCTGATCCTTGTCTGACCAGACGGCAGCAGCAGGGTTTGAAGAGGTCTTGTCGTTGACTGTGATTTCAGCAGCAGGCGATGAAGCATCAGCAGAGACATGGTCCGATAACTTGTGAAAATCGAGAACCAAAAGCATCTGTTCTCTCCAAACAAGATAGTTAGAGGAGGAGAGCTTCATATGCATCATGTGATTGAATGCGGTCATAGAGAAGAGAGTTTCAGAAGATGCAGAAGGAGAAGCCATGGAGAGGCCGGCGACAAGAGATGAGGACGGCAGGAAAGAAAAAAAGAAGGGGAGGGTAGGGTTTAGGCTGATACCATATAAGGTTTTATGATAATTGACCTCACCAATTGATTGAGGTGAGAATTGCATTTATAATGATGTATACACAATCACTCCTATAAATAAGGAGATATACAATAATAAGAAAAGATACATAACAATATAATACAAGAATACAATTATTCTCTAATAATTAAGACCCGTTAGTAGTTGAATCGTTCTTCAGTAACTTGTGAACCCATGTTGGCTAATTGATCAGATAGAGTTTTTGTCTATGCGGACATGCTGGAAAAAGAAACAAGCTTAACATTTGAAAATTTCCTTTGCAAAAGCACAACTCTTGTGTGTTGATTATCATGAAAAATACTCTTGAGGGTTGTCCACACATATAGTGCAGTGGATTGGGGTCGTATAATGGTGCTTAAAAGATCTAAAGAGATTGTGCCATAGATCCATTGAACGTCTGTGGCATCCGAGCAATCAATCCGAGATTTCATCATCGGCAGTAGCATCTTTCTTGCCCGCATCTTTAAGAGGATCCGTCTTGCCGAGGGGAGAGGTGATCGATCACTAGAAATGCACGGCAGTGGATCTTTAACAACTCTACCCAAGATGCATATTGACCGCTTAAGTAAGTTAGATTGGGTCAAGAATAGAATGGGTTTTCACTTTTCAGGAAATAGGTAGCTGAATAGAAAAAAGATCAAATACAAATAATTTTAATGTACAAAACGTACGAACTGAAGGTTTTGCTGAAAAAACACAGTGGCATTTTCGTAATTGTTAGTAATTATCAAAATTACTCTACAAATGATCATGTGGAGTAATTTTGATCTTTGTAAAAATTACTCTACAAGATCAAAATTACTCTACAAGATCATTTTATAAAATTACTCTACAAGATCAAAATTACTCTACAGGATCATTTGTAGAGTAATTTTGATAATTACCTTACGAGCAAATAATTACAAAAATGTCACCATGTTTTTTTGCCTTTTTCATGCTATTCGTACGTTTAGTACATCAAAGCTATTTATACGGGAACTTTACTTATGTTAATTAGTTTATTTTCTGTTTGGTAATTACATAGTAATCCAACGCATTAGTTTGTTCAATAAAGATCATTTTCACTTCCATCATATTAATACTCCACTATCTGGATACTCATCATCATCATCATCATCATACTCACTTAGTAAATACCACCAATAGTAAAGCTAAGGTAGGGTCTGAGGAGAGTAAGATGTAGACAACCTTATCTCTACCTCCTAGGAATAGAGAGGCTGCTTTTAGTGAGACCCTCGGCTCGATTCTAGTTTTGCATCAAGCCTTAGATATAAGGCACATAACACTCAGCAATTGAGACAAATGTCAATTAGTGCATGTACCCCTTGTCTTTCGGTTATCAACGCCACCACATGATGCATGATTAACCATCCACCTCTTTTAACGTTATTTTCACGAAATTAGTAAAATAACGTTAGAATTAGTGCACTTTCACTTTTGCCACCCGGGCGTCCACACATATATACATTATATGCGCATACGGCAAGCGAGGCTGACTATCTGGATACTAAGACCAACAATAAGAGCATAATAAACCTGCAACTTTAGCAGCATCTTCTTCGTCGAGAATCGCCGCAAAGCCGTTGAACTGTTTATTGTATGAATAAATCATAGCCTCATCAACCCTCTCTTTGCTGTTAATGAAGAAATGATAAGTCTAGTACTTTGATCAAACTCAACCTATTATGCTTTGTTTTTCATACAGATTATTTACCTCCCTAATATCGAATGAAGAATCTCGAATTGAGAATCTGTAATCTGAGATGCTTCAAGTTCATGATCTAGTCGTCCCAAGTAGACTATATAAGACTGAAAAAAAATCAGAAAATGCTTATCAAAATCCGAAATATTTCAAAGTCATGATCTAGTCGTATATACACCCGATTAGCTATTTTTATCTTTTATATATGTAGAAAACAATTATTATATTTAGTTTTATTATAAAAATAAATATTTTTTATTAAAATTTATTTATTTACTTATTTTAAATTCCATGATTTACAAGTTATTTCTAATTTACAAATTTAATTCGTATTTAAAAAATAGTCTAAGTTTTAAGTAACAAAAAATATTTTAAAAATTGCAAGAAATTTAAAAAGTTTTAATTTAAAAATAAAAACTAATTACTGATGGATTACCGACGGTTTAATCAAACTGTGGCCGGAAAAGGATACATTGGGTAAGGAGTGATTCACTTTCGCTAGAGAAGTTAAAAGTTGGCCGGAGTAGAAGTACCGGCAATCCGTTGGTAATGCATGTCGGTGTTCCATCAGAAAATGTATCACCAACGGCCAATGTGCCGACAAAACATCACCAACAGATGCTCGTCAATGATCACTATCACCGACGGGTGTCCGACAGAATTGTCCTCAGTGATGCCCCTCTTTTTAGCAATTGTTACACATAATTAAATTAAAAATAATAAATAATAATAAAGTGAATTTATCGGAAAAAAAGCGAATTTCTGTTTTGTAATTTTTGTTTGGGTTTTTACAGCATATGCTGATCCGTTCTATGATCATAGAATCCTACTGTTAAAAAAAATCCTACTGTTAAAAAAAAAGGAAAAAAAGTGTTGAAAACCATGCATGAAGGCTCTTTCAAGTGGCAACGAATAAGAAAACGTGTATACCTTTTTGCTTTTGCTTTTCATTGCCAAAGATGAGGACTGTAACACACATACACTGATGAAGAAGGTCAGAAGAACACTAGACAGATTCATTTTCTGCATTTGTTAATTGATGCAAGCTAAATGATAATAGCCGAAATTTTATTTTAATCAGGCAACAAAACAATTACAGAATTTAATTAATCTATATTGAACATATAGTTGCTTTTAGTGATATCAAGTCAATTATAATTAAAGTTATTAATGCAAAAGATATGAACATTTATTACTGGTTTAATTACATCCTTTAATCATTGGATTAATCTTTGTAGGAGTTTTTTCTCAAATGGGTGTTGTTGAAAAACTTATTTACCAAAATGGGTAGTTTAAAAAATATTTACCAAAATGGGTATTTTTTTTAAAAGTTACTTTTCCTCACTCCAAACTTTATTGAATAAAACAAGTTTCCTTTTATAAATATATTGTTTAACAAAAGTTAAAGGAAAATTATCTTTTACGTGGTTTATTTAATAATTTTAAAAAACATTATCTTTTAGTTTTTTTCAGTAATTTTCTTAAATGGAAAAACATTAAAAACATTTTCTTGGCTCATATGCACGTATGTAAAGAAGTTTAAAATAATTTACAAATATTCATTCTTTTATGTAACTTATCTATAATACAATAAATTACAAAGAAGAAAGCCGTCGATAGTAATATCACATTCATATTTTTATTTTTTTAACGGCAAAGAATATCACGTTCATATTAAACCACCATTCTATAACATCATCAAGCTAACTTTTATATAATCCGCATATATGTTTTCGCTCGTATACATATATTCATTCGTTTATTTTAGCTCGGTTGTTTTTCGCTCATATACATATATTCATTCGCTTATTTTAGCTTGGTTTAAAATAATATTGTTTACTTTTAAACTATATGGCAAATTTTCCCATTTATCCTTCAGATTAATAAAAACGATGTAGAATTTTAAAACTGACATTGAATTTTGTAATTAACATATAACTTTTTATATAAACTTGTATTTTGTTTTTTTTTTAAAGTGTAAAATTAGAGATTTAATATGCAAAAAAATAAATAAATTCGGGTCAAAATGGGTTATGACCATGTCAGCTCTCGAATATCCATGTTGCTTCCAGGTTCGTATGTCTGAAAAGATTTTCGGATTCGGGTTGTGTCGGGTTGAACCCGCTAATCCACAAACATGCCTATTTAGCACCCCTAATAAAGATACATGTAACTTACACAACAAAAAATTAAAAAAAAAACAAAAATCTTTATAAAATTAACATAGTCATGGAAGTTGAAAAATGTTTGTGAAAGAATTAAGATCTTTTAAAGTATGTTTTAAAAAAACATGAAGAAGAATGTTAATAAAAGAATTTAAAAAAAATCATTTAAAAAACTTTTATAGAATCTCACAACCATTTTTTAAGTTTACCATAATATTTTCCTGTAACTCTTGTAAAATAATATATTTATAAAGAATTTTTTTTTATCCAATAACATTAGGAGTGAGAAAATGTAACTTTTCAAAAAATACCGATTTTAGTAAATATTTTTTAAAGTACCCATTTTGGTAAATAAGTTTTCCAACTACACCTATTTGGGAAAAAACTCTCTTTTTAGCGGAATTGTATTAGTTAAATTCTTGTATCAACAACCACAATTTTAAGATGTAGAAAATATATATAACTGATGATCTGAACTTTTTAAAGTTAATATGGAATTTTTAATAGCAATAACTTTACAAACTTGCAAGCATTTTTTAAGTAGAATAAACAAAGAAGGTGCAAATTTGGACGTTTGAGAAAAATTCATTATTTTGTGCATAACATCCTGATACTATTTTCTAAATTTGATATTGTAGTACGGACAATACATAGAATTCTTATGTACATCTTAAAGGTGAAAATTAGAGGTGAAAAAATGTATTAATTTCTACTAATGAATAATGATTTTAAGAAAAATTCATAAATGTGTACAAATTTATATATAATTATTAAGGTCAGGATATAATAGAAAGTTTATTTGGGTAGAAAGCTTAGAAAACTAATCTTGACCATCCATTTATTTAATCAATGGCTAAGATTAAATGAGTGAAATTGAAGGAAGAAAAGGAGGCGCGTGAGTTTGTCAAGTGGCATTCTAGTCAATCCAAGAGAATAGTTTCTCTCTCCTCCAATCCCCCCCCCCCATTTTTTATAAAAAATGCATAAAAAACGAGCGTTTTTTTATCTTTAAAACGAGTATACTATTGCTATATTTTCGAAAAAAATGTCAAAAACCCAGTCGCGTAAAACGCAATGGAAAAAAAAACCTAAAAATGACATTTTTCTAAAACGTGATGCACAAAAAACACAAAGAAATGTCTTATTTCTAAAACGCAATAGTCTAAACACACAAAGGAAAGTGTACTTTCTAAGACGCAATGGACTGAAAACATATAAAAATGTGTTTTACCTAAAACGCAATGCACCAAAAACACAAATAAATGTCTTATTTATAAAACGCAATGGCCAGAAAACACTTAAAAATGTCTAATTTCTAAAACACAATGACCTAAAAAAACAAAAGAAAGTGTTCTCTCTAAAATGCAATGGACAAAAAACACCTAAAAATGTGTTTTACCTAAAACGCAATAACTAAAAACACTTCAAAAATGTGTTTTTCAAAAACGCAATGGCCTGGAAAACACATAAAAATGTCTTACTCTAAAACGCAATGGCATAAAAACACCAAAGAAAGTGTTCTCTTTAAAACGCATTGAACCAGGACAATAGTTTTGTCTGTGAATTGTCTAAACCAGGAATGCAGTTCTAAAACGCATTGGCATAAAACTGTCTACGAATGCAGTTTTCCAGAGGCAAATTTACAGAAAATTAAATTTTCTCATGCATTTTTATTAAGTTTTCCAGCTCGACCCCAGCCAGGGGCTCTGCCCCTTGGACCCCGCCAGGGGCTGCCGCCCCTTGGACCCTGCTACCAGGGGCGCTGCCCCTGGACCCCCGCCAAGATCGTAAATCGCAATGACTAAATCAAAAACCCAGATCGTAAAAATGAAATTAAAGAATTTCTTAAATGGATCGAAGCCGATTTCTTCAATGATTGACGAAATTTGAATGATAGAAACACTTATCAGCGATCGAATCGAACGGATTGAGTGATTATCTTCAAAATCATGGGAAAAACGAGATTTTGAATGAAATTAAACTGGGTTTTCTTCAAAAAAAAAAAAGCTGAAGAACACGTTGATCTGGTGTTTGAATCATTGAATGATGACGAAAATCGCACTATAATGTAGAGATTATTGAGATAGTAAGTGAAGAAAAGGTTGAAGATTGTGGGTTTTGAAAATGGTGGGTTTTGAAGTTCCTGGTGAGAAGAAAGAAGAAGAAATTATAGGATTGACTAAAATACCCTTTCTCTTTATTTTAAATTTTGCCACATGTCATAATCCTATTGTTTACTATCCTTTCTAGCCAAAATAAACTTACTATTTGATCCCACCCTAATTATTAATTACTATTTAATGTAATTGACTTATTTAATGTAATTTAACTTCATTTAGTGTTTGATTGAAAACAAAAGTTACATAATACGATTCCAAAGTTTTTTTTTAAATAAAAGGTAATTTAAGCCATTGGGCTGTGGCCCAGTGGTAAGTAGACAACGACTACTTTGGTGAAATCCAGGTTCAAATCTGGTTAGGTGTATTATTAAGGGAATTTAAATTAAATGTGTATTATTAATATAATTAGTATTTTCTTTAAAAATATTATACATATCAATTTAAAGTGCTCATGAACAGTAATAAGCATTTTAAATATATTTTAAGTTAAGTTTTAAATTAAAAATTTAGTATTTAATTTTTTTTTATGAATAATAAATCTAAAGTTTTAATATTATATTTATTTGGATTTTTTTTTTCTAATTTGATTTTTGTTGAAAATGGATATCATGTCGCTATCGTACAATATTGAACCAAACCGACAATGAATAATAGTTTATTTTTTACCGTAAACTATATGAGTGTTGATAATAATATTAAAAAGAGTAAATTTCAAAGTTCGTCCTTTATGTATGTCTAAAATATCAAAGTATGTCCTTTATCTTTAATAACCTCAGAAAACATCCTTAATGTTTGAAAAACCAATCAGGTTATGTCCTTTACCCTAAACCTTGTTTGTTTTCCCAGTTAAGTCAGGTCACATGTGAAGCACATGAGGGCATTAATGTCATTCTACCACCACCACCACCACCACCGCAAAACACAACCTGCAACAATACACCTCCGACTAACACCACTTCAGCCACACCTCAGCCACCACCACACTTCAGCCACTGACCACACCACATCAGTCCCCCGTCGGTGACCATCACCTCCACCTCCACAAACAAAATCAAATCCAAATTAACGAAAGAATCAAATCAAATCAAATCCAAACAAACCTACAAACAAAATCAAACATACACAGGCCTATTTGTGTTATACCTGATAAATGATCTGAAACAAAATCAAACCCAATAACCATATGAGAACCTCCCACCGCCACCTGACCACCGCCGCTGCCACCGCGCCACCTGACCACCGCCGCTGCCGACATGTTTCGCACTCATTACACCCGATAACTGATGCGGAACGTTCAGCTTGGCATTATATCGAACACGTGATGTGGGTGTATCCTGACACGGGAAAATCGACCTCGCCTGAATAGACTGACACTGGGTATACACAAAAGGGTACTTCTTATTGAACGTTTGAGGTGGGGTAAGCCATTGGAGTGCAGAACTTGAAGGTGACGTCACGAAAGTGATCAAGATTTTGGAACAATTTGTAACCGAAACAGTCAAAGGTTGGCCCTTTATGTGGTCAACGTCAGGGGATAGGGAAAAGGGGATCTGGGTGTTGTTTGTTGGGTCGATTACTGAGGTTATGGTGAGTGATCGAGTGTCGAGAAGAAGGTCGCCGGTGTGGGGGTGGGATAGGGTGAGTATGACGGAAGATAAGATGGTGGAGGAGGAGAAATCGAAGTAGAGTGAGGGGGAGATGTGGGTCGTTAGTGGGTGGGTTGAATCGGTGAATGAGTGTGGATCGATTGGTGCCATTGTTGTGGTTTTAGGGTTTGCAGGTTGGTTGTGGATCGATTGGTGCCATTGTTGGGGTTTTAGGGTTTGCAGGTTGGTTGAAGATGAATTGAGACGAATGAGATTATATATATTGGTAGGTAGAATGACATTAATGCCCTCATGTGCTTCACATGTGACCTGACTTAACTGGGAAAACAAACAAGGTTTAGGGTAAAGGACATAACCTGATTGGTTTTTCAAACATTAAGGATGTTTTCTGAGGTTATTAAAGATAAAAGACATACTTTGATATTTTAGACATACATAAAGGACGAACTTTGAAATCTACTCTATTAAAAATGCATTTTTCTAATCGTAAACTATACGAGTATCGATATGTGAAGAACTGAACCGATTTCAACCGAACATCGGTACCAATATTGGTAGTATCCGAACCGGTATCTTTTTAATGGGTTTCGATTGATATAAAACACGTATCGACTTTAGTTTTTTAGTTTTCTCTTTCAACTGTTATAGCAAGTTTCGAAAACCACTAGTTATTATAAATTATAAAGGAAAGTATGACAACATTCCCCTACAATAAAGCCATGATTTTCAATAAAATATTAATATCATTATTATGACTGAAAGTGCATTATATAACATATTACTAAATTTCAAAATTCAAACAAACTACTTCATAACGAGTCGCAGTCAACTGAGGGACTAATTGTAACATCACGTAAAAATGTGTCCAATTGTGTAAAGACACGTGTCCTAAACTCTAGTTATGTGAAAGATTGAGTTTGAAGGACTAAAGTTGCCAAACGATGAAAATATGAAACACAGGGACTAAAAGTGTCAAGATGCCAAACTTGTACCTCTGAATGACCATACATGAAGAATATATTCTTAAACGAGTGATTAATTGAATATAAGAAGTTGTTCATGAAAATAATCGGAAGATTATAAATTACAAGGGTTAAACGTGTCAACATGTTAATTCTTACCTCTGAGTGACCTTTTAACGAACCCGAGGCTTCGAAATATTCAAATATACTCTCAAGAATAAGTGGTATAAATTTTAAGTGGTTTCGAGATCGTTAAGCAAGTTTTCAAGACTTTGGGTAAAAAGTGTCAATATGATGAAACTTGTGTTTATGGTGTTATTTAACGAAACTGAGCCTAACGAAGTTTGGTTATACTCCCTTAAACCTTTACAAACTAACTACAAGGGCCTTATATGCCAAAAATGAGGTTAAATAAGGTTTATAATGACCAGGGACTGAAACTGCCATGTTTGAAACATTTTTAACCTGATCAGCCGGTTTACGCGGGGCGCGTAAGCCCCCTTCTGATCCTACGCGGGCCGCGTAGAAGTGCCCAGCTCAGAAAAATGTTGCCAGCTGCGGGTTTATGTTCAGAACCGACTTAAACTTATTAGAAATGATTCTAGGGGCTGTTGGACGGATTTGTTAAACCACTAGGACACCTAGGGTGATCCTAGGAGCCTCCATTACAGCTGCAAAGATCCAAATGCTTGGGAAATTAGTATACAAGGAGCCTTAGGCTAAGTATTCATATGCATTTTCATTTGCACCAACTTCAAAACTCACCTTTGGAGCTAGCAAGCATTAGGAGAAGATTGTCAAGTGTAGAAAAGATAGCAAGGACCTTAAGTAAGAGTTTTAATCCCTGCTTCGTCCTTTTAATTAGCTTAAAAACTGAAAAGTCAAACACATCGTAATTAAGCTTTGACTTTCGGTTTAATTATAAATGGACCAGCCACTGATCGAAACGAAAGTGGTTATGGAACCATATTAAGGTAGGTGATTAACCCTTAAAAGGGCACCTCCTAATTATTTCGTTTGACTAATTAATTGTCGGGTCAAACTAGTTAGTCAAAAAGTCAAACTGGACAAAAAGTTTAAAAATGATTTAAACTAATAAAACACAGGTTCTAAATTATATTTTAATATTCTAATGACTTGGTAATTAGTATTAGAGTATGTTTAATCAGGTCTAACCAGACAATTATCAGTTAAGGTCAGATTATAACCGAAAGTCGCAAAAGCTTGACTTTTGCTTTGACTTTCAGTTCTGACCCGTTTAAGCTTAATTCTTCCATGTTTTAAGCTTCCATTAGGACCATATTATCTAGTAGTGTAACCTCCTGGAGTTATATTGCTTGGTCCTTATTGGTTTGAATTATATGCTTTTGTTTGTTAATATGCTTATAAATGTCGTAAATGCCCTTTTGACATATAAATGAGATTTTTAAAAATGTGAGAGGACAAAAACCTTTGCTACTAATATATAAGCTTGTCCCGAAAATTTGACATCAGTTCTTGGTCTCAAACCAAAGTTATGCTCGATATCGTAATTAGAAGCTTTTTATTAATTAAATTGCGATATCTTGCATAAGACATGTTTAAACTTGGATTTTGAACCAAAACTCATTACCTACTATTAAGATATTATTTTTAAGGAATATTAAGATTTTTGGTCAGATTATAATTTGTTTAAATCATAGAGTTCTTGTGTAATTCGGTAAATGAAGATAATTCCATTTTCATGCATAAAATGAGATTAACAAATGATTTAAATGCCAAACCTTTTCCTACTGATTTTATACATTAAATAAATTATTTTGAGCATTTAAAACTTATCAAAATCTCATATTTACATAAGCATCTTGATTATCGTCAATTAGCGAGTTTTACAATATTTAGGTGCATAATATGGTTTAAAACCATATTTAACATCTAAGACTTGTTACTTACTGAACTTTTAAACAAATTTCAATATTATTACAGTAGGTATAAGTTGTAAACAAAGATTTCCAAAAATGTCCTTAAAAGCATATGTGAAATGACCAAAATGCCCTTTCGGGACATAGTTTGGCCATAAATGGTAAACCTTACATATATGTAGTATCTTACTGATGTAATGAGATAAAATAAATATTTTTACTGATTACCAAAAACCAGAACTTCAGTTTGTTATAAAATCTCTTTTATAATTACTAAAATGCCCAAAATGCCCTTACGGGACTTAAATTGGTTTTAAATATTTTTGGGCATATATGTTAATATCCTACTAATGTATTAATATATTTTAAGCATAATAACAAATAAGACTTGTATATAATTCATTTGGTTACCCGTTACGCATTTATGCGTTCGGGTCGGTTTATGTGACTAGTTTACGTAAAATAGCCGAAACGGGTTTAACCTTATCATTAAATCCTCAAATTTCAGAATGTGTTTAGTTTACCCATATTATACAAGTATCCAAGCTTGTTGGGTCTAAACCACATTCTATTCCGGTCTCCGCTTAATCTAGCGTTTGGAACCGTAAAGTTTCTTCCTAGCTAGCCGGTCTAAGTCTTTGACTTAATTAAAGACCCGTTAGCATCCTAATAGATTATTAAACCTTCTATACAAATTAAGTATCATCCAGTAGAAGGTATCATCATAAAGCTTTAGGATTTTACGGCTGAGTTACTTTTCACATTTAGCTCAGGTAAATACTTTTAACTTATTTCCCCTTATACGGGCTTAGGATATGGTATTATAATAATACCATTTGGTCGGGTATGAAATCATTTAATCGGATTGTGATTAATAAATTTACATAACCCGTTTTAATCTGTCTTGTTTGATAACATAAACACTGGGGGTTAATTCGACCGTGTCCTGGATATCCTCGGCTCATTTCATTTGAAAATGACCACGTCCTATGCACGGGGTGTAGGCATACACCTGACAGATGCAAATTCTAAAATATATAAACCCACATGTTGGGGATAACTCCTTTGTGGGTTCTGTAAGTGGTGAGTCGGTTAATCATGACCGGCTTCCAACCGGCCCCAATTGTATGACAAACATATAAATCTGTATACAAGATTATCTTTAAATAATTGTCCCAAGTTATAAAAGATTTGTGCCTTGTGCACCTAAATCAATTTTCATAAATACTTTTCAAATGAGTCAGTTAATTTTATTTACCAGTGTAAACTGACGTTTCTTCTAAAGATTGATTGACAGGTACTTCTCGTAAATTGGCTGGAGCTACTAGGTGTCATATAAGAGGATCTTGCAAATCCCTAGATACCTGAAGTCTGTTATTTTCTGTTTTCTTGTATTTTATATATGATCCGCCTGCGGATCTTATTACAATCAAGTCTGTATATTCTTTCATGCGAACACTCAGACATTATGGTTTGTAATAGTTTATTCACCAAGCCTTCCCCTGTGCTATTATATTGTGTATATTGACTGTGATGATATCAACTATGTCACGATACTCCCCGCCGGGCCCACCGGTAATATGTGGATATATCAGGGTGTGACAGGTTGGTATGAGAGCCAACATTAAGTGAATTAAACACTAGTCTTTTGTGTTTAATCTCAATGACACAATAAGCACATTCCTTAGACTTCCGAGTCTAGACTAATGTCCTAGGATTTATTCTTAACTTTCCTTTTATTGTTTATGCTATATTTACTTGTTTTGACAGGTTTTACCAATAATGCCGCCACATGTACGAGGCAAAAGAAAGGGACCAATGAGAGGAGGGCCACGCAGGACCCTCCCATAGGCGTACTCCGTCAGCGACTTTCTCTAGTTCCGACTATCGGGACCATTGGAGTCATAACTTCGAGCCGGCGAGGCATTCTGTTTCGCTAGGATCCTCATCTTCAGATCCTCCATACTTTGGACTATCCATTCCTGACGAGCCCCAACATTCCCATCACTCTCAAGAATCACACCATTCGAACCAATCTCACCACTCTTTACACTCCCATTCTTTCCATCACTCCGATTCCATTTATTCCCCAGCTCAGTTCAACCCCAATGACTATGTCAACAATATTTTTGGTTTCAATTCCTTAGGACCCGAAGATCACTTCTCCCAGGAGATGGAAATGGATGACGACCCTAATCCAGAGCTGCAAACCAGAACACCGGGTCACCTAATCAGCATCTCTAGCGGTTCTCCATACCAAGTATCGTCGTACCAAGGGCCCGATTCATTTGCCGAGAGGTGGGCCAAGTATGAGTGGGAATTCACTCCTTCATATCATAACTCTCCTGCTCAACCTCCTTTGAATGAGCCGTATCTTCAAGCGGTTACCCCACCACCTCTACCAGTTGAGGAACCACCTCAACCACCTCCCGAGCCGCCTAGGCGAAGGAGGAATGCACGAATGTCTGTGCGTGGGGGACCACGGTTCAGTTCCCCTCATGGTTCTAGCTCTTACCCTCCTATTCCCGAGGAACCCCAAATGGGTGGACCCTCGCATGCGGTGCCGGAAGACAATCCCCCACCTGTATCTTTTGCACCACCGCCACCGCCAGTAGGTTTTGACAACCCAATACCAAAATACCCAGGTTCATCTGGGTATAACCCATCTGGATACCCAATAGATTATGGAACCCATGATCCATATCTTACTGCTGCACAGTATAATGCACTTTATCCTTCTTCTTACCCACCAGTTTACCCAACTGGATATCCGGTGCAGGGGTATCAATACCCACCTTACCAGCAACCCCCTCCTCCTCAACAGGTTCAAACTGAAGAAATTATGCAAAGGTTGGATAGGGTTGAGCGTAAAGCAGATGAAACCAAAAGGCAGCACAGTAGCTTCCTCAAGGGCCTTACGAGCCTTATTAAAGGCAATAAGAAGTAGGAAGTTGTTTATTTTATCTTGTATTGTCTTTTAATCAAGTCCCTGCGAGGACATTTTCTTTATTTTCAGTACCGAGTCCATGCGTGGACTTATTTTCTATTTTTGTAGCCCCTGCGTGGGCAGTGTGTTGTTTCAAGTCCCGTTTAGGGCATCTTTGTACTAGTTTTATGGTTTAATGAAGTTTCTTTTTAGATTTTAAATATGTATTTTATTACATCATCATGCCATATCATTTCAGTTTTAAATTGATCTGCCAAAGAAATTCTTAAGGGTATAACCTAGCCAAAATATTACTGGCTATGATGGTACGATCTTTTTAAGAAAATAACTCCCTGTTAACATCTGAAAACATGTTGACATTCCTGGTTGTGTGGTATGAGAAACCACCCAAACTTCCAAATGTACTTGGGCTTTCCCAAGTCACTCCCATAGCCTATATGATCAATATGAATCATGGCTAATAAACATCAATATGATGAACACACCAAAACATCCATTTGAGATGTATGCATTTAAGCAAAGGTGTAATAATGACAATGATAGTTTAATTTTATAAACTTCTTGTCAAGAAGGTGATGAACCTTGTTCGACCTTAAAGGATCACTGATCCAAGAGATCATTGGTTATAATCTAATCGTCCATGTGACATGGCCTTTTGCGCTATCTAAATGTCCTTCGAGACGAGCCTTGTGCTAAATGAAAGTGTCTTTTATGACATTGACAGATGTGATTTATATTCCCCTGTCTAATAAATATAAAGAATTATATCCCATTGATTGTTATTTATTACTTAAAATGGTCTCTGTGGTTTAATAATACCATGACCATCTAATCGTCAATGTGATGATTTATTATATAATTTAAATAAACCATTATTGTTTAATTTTAGTACCCAAATCATGGCTGGATCTGATGAAGCAAACAGTCATTTGCGGGAAGAAAACAATAATGAAGCCAGAATAAATCTTACAAATGCTGAACTGCAAGCAATGATTGACACCGCAGTTGCTCAAGCGGTGGATAATATATTAAAGGAACCGAGTAATGTTGTAACATTCCTAAAATTTTTAAATAAAGTCATTATACGAATAGATCATGGGTAAGCTGACCGATAAAAATATAGGGAATTTTGGCGAACGCAGGAATCGTTTAATAATAAATTATAAAAATACATTATTTTTGAACTTACTCCATTTTTAATAAAACTTGGTTCAAAATGTAGATACAAATATTCTCGTTCTAATGACATATTTATTGTTTTATAAAACGCCATATTTTAGAAGTTATACGCGCCAAATAAGAGAAGCAGTTGAATTAATTATAATATATATAATAATAAGATCATAAAAATCAAAAAGAAAAACTTATGGAAATTGTAAAGTGCACGTGTGTGCATGTGAATAAACAATAGAAGGAATAATAAAATAAATAAATAAACATTTCCTTAAATGAAGATGGACGTGTATGGAACCTGGAATTGCATGAGGGTACGTGTCAAAAAATTTAGAGAAAGGAATTATTTCCTTCATGTCTAAGAAACTTGAGAAAGAGCCTATAAATAAGAACACGTTAACATTTCAAAAATGTCTCAAAACCATTTCTGGCTCACACTCTATGTGTCGCCAACTTTCTCTATATATTTCTATTATTTTATTATTTACCTCATAATAATAATAATAATAATAATAATAATAATAATAATGCCCTGCCCCGTTTTAAGTATTTTAACCCTTGATCACTGATACCCTGTCCGACTGACGTAGGGCCCCGTAACGTATGTCAAGGCTCTGCCTAAATTCGTTGGGGTTCTGTCTCGTGACGTAGGGATAAAGTGGAATTGGGTTATTATATTTAATGTGAGTGCACTATATATTTTATTAAATAATCCAGGAGTTGTACCAAGATATATCAACCCTCCAAAAATATTTCCGACACCCCTAATATAGTTAGAATACCCATATACGTCCTAAAATACACCCCGAATACGAAAACATGCCCCGAATAACCTTTATTTCATTAAAAAACAAATAAAACAAATTCCAGGGGTCGCTCGCGGGCCGCGAAGGCATAGCCTTCGGCATACGCGGCCCGCGACAGATTAACGATAAGCGAAAACCTGGTACCGCCACGTGTCGATGACTCAGCAAACCCTAGCCGCCTTTTCTGGACCTCGCGGGCAGCGTAGCCCTTAGCTACGTCTTACGCGGGCCGCGTAAAACTCAAAATCAGCAACTATAAATAGGAGGCATCGGCTGTCCGTTCCAATTCGTTCAGAATTCAATTTTCACTCTCAATTTCTGTAGTGTAGGCCATATCCGGGCATTATACCCCCTAATTAGCGAAGCTCTGCCTCGTTGTAAGTATCATAACCCCTGGATATGTATTAGATACGCTGCCCGATTGATCTAGGGTTCCGTAACGGCTGTCGTGATTCTGCCAGATGTAGTCGTTGGAATGTCGTCTCGGGGAGGGTATTACTAATGTTAAAATGGGTTATTATACTAACACGTGTGCATTGTTTATTTATTTAGATTATAACCAGGGAATCACAAAGGAAAGCCCTAAAATAGCAATGTGAGTAATCCTCTTTTTGTGTAAACCTTTTTGTGAGTAATCTTCTTTTTGCAAATTGTTTTTACAAAACCTCACTTAATTTGTTAGGAAACTTTATTTGTAAGTATTGAAGAAAAACACAATCAACTGGATCTATGAAGAGATCACAGTCATGAAGATCACAAACAAGAAAAAGAAGATCAGATAGGATAACTGAAATGCACAACATCTACTTCAAAGAATCACAAGTTGATCAAGAGCTGAATTGGATTATCAGAGAAGGTCATTTCTGATGGATCTGATGATATTTCTGATGAAATATCATCAGTTTCTGACGATTCTGATCATCAGGATTTTTCTGATGATTTGTTCACCAAAATTTCTGATGAAGTGGTTTATCAGAAATTCTGATGAAGTACCCCACTTGTCTGAAAATAGCTCTGTCCTGCCACAATTACCGAAGCAAGTTGACATTATTGGATATCATGATGAAAAAGGCAACTTGAATGTTGGATTCAGTAAATATGTCAATTGGCCACTTTTTGCAGGACTTATTGCATGAATAAACTATTGTTTATTCATGCACCCAGCCTTCTATAAATAGAAGGCCCAACCAGCAGAAGACAATTGAGTTTGAAGCTTATCATTCATACATACATCAAAACTCCATTGCCCTCTCACCCACAGAATTCAAGATTCATTTGTATTAGATAATAATCTTACAATCACCTTGTAAACCATTTTGTTTCAAAGTGATATAAACTTGATAATTCTGTAGGTCTTGTTTCTGAAAGTCTGATTTCCATTTCCGCACATCTTTTTCACATCTACTGAAATCACTTGCCATATTACGTGAAAAGAAGTTGTTTAAGGCCATACTGGGTCCAACAATTGGTATCAGAGCAGATTGAATAAACTATTTTCAAATGATCAATCGCTCATCTTCTTTTTTCTAAATATGGCCAGCTTTCAATCCTGGAATAATGCCTTTAACATTGGTTCTATGTCCAAACCTCCGACTCTGGTCAGAGAGGAATACCCCCAATGGAAAATCGGGATGGTCAATTTCCTTAATGGTCATGACCGAGCTTTGTTTCAATCCATTGAAAGGGGTCCACATATACCAATGACTATAATACCAGCTATTCCAGCAACTGACCAATCACCTGCTATCCCTGCCTCCCAAGCTCCCAAAAGTGAAATACTTTGGAGTGAGGAAGACAAGGAAAATGTGGCTGGGGATGAAAGGGCAAAGTCACTTTTAATAATGGCCATCCCCAATGACATATTTTCACAAGTTGATGCATGTGCATCAGCTAAGGAAATATGGGATCAGTTGGAAAATCTTTGTGAAGGAGGAGAAAGGATGAGAAGAAACAAGAGAACAAACAATGTCTCATCTTATGAAAGGTTTAAAAGTTTGCCAAATGAAAGGTTAAATGACACATATCAAAGATTTACAAAACTTTTAAACAAACTAAGGAAATTTGGAATAACTAAGTCAAATGATGAAAGAAACATAAAATTTCTTGATGCCCTTCCTAGAGATTGGAGAAGTCTAACCATGACTTTGTCCTCAACCTTAGAACTAGGAAATATGAGTCTTCATGACTTATACAGCATCTTGGTCCCCAGAGAGGAAGAAATATTTGAAGAAACCATTCAAAGAGGGGGATCTTTAGCTCTTATCTCAAACTCACAAAGATCAATAACTACCAATGATCCACAACCATCAAACAGCCAAAGTCTTGAAATTTCTGATACATCATCAGACTTTTCAGCTTTTGCTGAAGCAATAGCACTGCTTACCAAAACATTTGAGCAGGGGTTGAAGGGAGGTAGCCAGAGATACCAGAAAAGTGACAGAGGAAGGATGGATGGGAGATCTAAAGAGGAATTTAGATCTAAGGATAAAGGTAAGGCTGAAGTTATGTGTTACAAGTGCAAGCAGAGATGTCACTATGCATCAGAATGCAAGACCAAAAAGCTCAAGGATGTGGCTTACTATGAGAAAAAGCTTGAAGAAGCAAAGAAGCAGCAACAAGTTAGCTTAATTGCAGGTACAGATACATGGTTATCTGATGATTCTTCTGATGATGAAGAAGAAGAATTGGCAAATTTCTGCCTCATGGCACTTTCTGAAGGTCTACAGGAAACTTCAGAACAAAAGGTAAATTTAGACAATCTTGATCTTGAACACAAGCTAAACAAGCTCATGTCAGATTTTCTAAATCTGCAAGAAAAACATCAATCAGGTATTAGAAAATCTGATGAGTTGCAAAGGACTCTGAATAAAATCATTCTTGAAAACCAACTTCTTATAGAGGATAGTTTAGATCAAAGAGCTAAAATTGAGTTTTATAAAAATGAAAGAAAAGATCTTTACAAGAAAATCAATGACAAAGAAATCAATGTAAGAGGTTTTCAACAAGCCAAAGAATTCATAAATTTTATTGAGTCCACACCAAAAAACAAAGGAGAGGGTTTAGGTTATACAAGATGAAATGGAAATAAACCCACTGTCTTTGTAAAAGCAACTCATCAGATTTCTGATAAATTTTCATCAGAACCTGAATCTGAATCTTGCAAGACAACATGTTCTGAATACTCTTTTGAAAAACCAAACTTCAAAACAAACATAAGTGAATGCAGTCAAGAATCTGTAAAGACTCCAGAAGCAGTTCACTCATCTTTTCAAAATTATCCACTCATTCCATCACAAGAAAACATATCAGAAAATTCTGATAAATCTTGTATGTGTGTTGACATATTGAAGATTGTTCAACACCATCTTCAAAAGAAAAATGTAAAATCTGTTAATGGCTCAGCATATAACAGAGTTTCTGATGCAAAACCAAGAAGAAAAAATAAACGGATTAGAATCCCATCAGAAACAGTACCCAAGCATGCCTGGGTACCAAAAACCCTCTAATCATTCCAATGCAGGACCATCATGTGCAGCAGATCTGGTACTGCGACTCAGGAAGCTCCAAGCACATGACTGGGGACAGGAGCTTACTCAGCAACTTTGTTTCAAGGCTGGGTAGAATGGTAAATTTTGGAAATGGAGTAAAAGGGAGGATCATGGGATATGGATGCATAAGATATGGATGTTTGACCATAGAGAAAGTAGCCTATGTTGAAGGCTTAAAGTATAACTTGCGGAGTTGTGGTCAATTCTGTGACAAAGGTTTTCAGGTAACCTCTTTACCAAAAAAATGCTTGTTAATAGGTATAGATGATAATAAAATCTATTTAAGTGGGAAAAGAATAAGAAAATCAATTTACTATTTTGATTTCAAAGAAGAAAGTGAACATCCAAAACTATGTTTATTTTCAAAAATCAACAAAGGTAGTAGTTGGTTATGGCACAAAAGGCTAGCCCACTTAAATTTCAAAAACTTAAGCAAACTAGCAAGCAAAGGTCTGGTAAAAGGATTACCTTTGATATCCTCAAAGAAGGATAAAATTTGTGAAGCATGTGAGATGGGTAAATCCAAGAGAAGCTCACATAAATCAATTTCTGAGTCTTCTATTTCACAAAATTTGGAACTATTACACATGGATTTGTGTGGACCCATAAGTACAGAAAGTTTTTCTGGAAAGAAATACATACTAGTAATAGTAGATGACTTTTCCAGGTACACATGGGTAGAATTTTTGAGAAAGAAAAGTGAAACCCCTGATCTGATCATTAATTTTATCAAGAAAATTGAAAATCTGTAAAAACTAACAGTCAGAAGGATCAGATCAGACAATGGAACAGAATTTGAAAATTCAAAAATTGAGAATTTTCTTGTAAGTAAAGGAATTTCTCATGATTTTTCTGCTCCCAGAACACCTCAACAGAATGGGGTGGTTGAAAGAAGGAATAGGACCTTGGTAGAAGCTGCCAGAACCATGCTTGCTTATGCTAAGCTGCCCACTCACTTTTGGGCAGAAGCTATAGCAAATGCATGTTTTACCCAAAACAGATCCATAATTAACAAAAGGCACAACAAAACACCTTACAACATTATCAATAGAAGAATTCCAAGTATAAAATTTTTGCATACATTTGGTTGTAGATGTTTTGTTTTCAATGATTTTGAAAGCCTTGAAAAATTTGCCAGAAAAGCAGAAAAAGGTATTTTTCTTAGTTACTCTTTGTCATCAAAAGCATATAGAATTTTTATTCTTAACACAAGGACAATCAGAGAAAGTCTGTATGTTTCATTTGATGACTCATCAGAAACAGGGGTTTCTAATGAATACATGAAAGAAATAAATTTTTCTGGCAAACAAGAAAAGTACGAACATCTCTTTGAAATGATAAATGAAGATTTCCTAGAACATGATAATTCTTTCAAAAACTAATCAAAAGATTCTTCATGTACTAACTCTGCAGAACAAAGGTGTAGTACATCAGAACCTCAGAATTCTGATATCTTACACACAATTGGAGCACCTGTTCAGGGGGAACTTCAAATCCATCAGAACCAACAACTTTTCATAACAAGTTAAGATGGATCAAAGGACATGTTCATTCTGACATCATTGGCAATCCTGCAGATGGTGTCAGAACAAGATCTGCAACTGCACACGAGTGTGCATTTTCTGGGTTCTTAAGCAAGGTAGAACCCAAATATGTCAAAGAAGCTCTAAGTGACCCAGACTGGATACAGGCTATGCAAGAAGAGCTTGATCAGTTTGAAAGAAGCAAGGTATGGGATCTGGTACCCAAGCCAAAAGACAAATCTGTCATAGGCTCAAAATGGGTATTCAGGAATAAATCTGATGAGAATGGCATAATCACAAGGAACAAAGCAAGGTTAGTGGTCAAGGGTTACTGTCAACAAGAAGGTATTGATTATGACGAAACTTTTGCACCAGTAGCTAGATTAGAAGCTGTAAGAATTTTTCTTGCTTATGCTGCATCCAAGGATTTCAAAGTTTATCAAATGGATGTTAAATCAGCTTTTCTGAATGGTAAAATTGAGGAAGAAGTTTATGTGCAGCAACCTGAAGGCTTTGTTGATCTAAAATTTCAAAATCATGTTTACAGATTAAACAAAGCCTTGTATGGGTTGAAGCAAGCTCCTAGATCCTGATATGAAACTTTATCAAACTTCTTACTCAATTATGGGTTTACCAAAGGTACTATTGACACCACACTTTTCCTCAAAACACACAAAGGTCATACTTTGCTGGTCCAGATATCTGTTGATGACATCATATTTGGATCAACAAATGAAAAATTTTGTAACAAATTCAAAAGTTGATGACCAGCCACTTTGAAATGAGTATGATGGGTGAGTTAACCTTTTTCTTAGGGTTACAAGTTAAACAAAGAATTAATGAATATTTTTAAGTCAATCAAATATGTGAAAACAATTCTACAAAAATACTCACTTGAAAACTGCTCTGTTTCAAAAACTCCCATTGCAAACAGGGGAATAAGTTAGATTCTGATAAGGATGGAATAATTGTTGATATTAAAACCTATAGAAGGATGATAGGATCACTGCTATATTTAACTGCAAGCAGACCATATATCATGTTTGCAACATGCTTTCTGGCCAGATATCAATGTGATCCCAAAGAATCCCATCTAAAAAGCTGTAAAAAGGTTTTTAAATATCTTAAAGGCACATCAGAAATTGGTCTCTGGTATCCTAAGGATACAAACCTTGAATTAATTGCATACACAGATGCAGATTATGCAGGGTGTAAAATTGACAGAAAAAGCACATCTGGTGCCTGTCAACTCTTGGAGAAAAATTGGTATGTTGGGCAAGCAAGAAACAAAACTGTGTTGCCACATCAACAGCAGAATCAGAGTATGTTGCAGCAGTAAGTTGCTGTTCACAAGTGTTATGGATGCAAACTCAACTGAAAGATTATGGAGTAACTCTGACAAGAATACCAATTCTATGTGACTCAAAGAGTGCTATTGCAATAACAGAAATCCAGTTCATCACTCAAGAACCAAACACATAGATGTCAGATATCACTTCATAAAAGAATTATGTGGAGAAAGGTAACATTGACATGTATTTTGTACCAACTGAAAACCAAATTGCTGATATCTTTACAAAGCCTCTTGATGAAAAGAGACACAATTTTTTGATCAGCAAACTTGGCATGGTTAATCTAAATGATGAAGATTTTTTCAGAAAAGACAAGGACACAATTTGAAAACCATATTGATGATCATCAAAGTTCTGATAATCAAGAACAAATCAACTGGTTTCTGACAAAGCAATCCATCAATCTGATGGAACATCAGAAAATCTGTTGAATCTTCAATAGATGATGATTTATCAGAAAATCTGAGGAAATATCAGAATATCTGGTGAAATCACCAGAAATTTTGATATAAAATCAGAAACAAGGTTGAAAACATCAGAATATTTGTTATCTCATAAACTTCCATCTTCATGCATATCCCACACATTGTATATATGAATATTTTTGTAGTGTTTGTTTTTGTATTTAAAAAAAAAAACAAAATGGGGGAAAAGCAACATGCATAAAGATAAAATTCTATATTGCTGTGAAAATCAACCGTCTCAAATTTTTTCCAGATTATTGAATTTCATTTTTTTTCTGCCAATGCATGCAACGTCATTTTTTCATAAGAAACTTAAGTGACACGTAGACACCAAAATGATTAGGAGCTATGAAAGTAGCCGCCTAGTCATTAAATGCTTACTCACACATGGGGCATAGTAGACTGTCACATTCACTGTACATTTCACTGTTACATTCACTGCAACAGATATCGTCTTAATTGAAGAGAAAAGGGTTGGCTGTTAATATCATTTATAAGGAACTATCACTTTCGTCTATAAATATTAACAACCTGAAAAGAACTTACTTCACACCAAATCATCTCTTCAAAGCCCTTCGACAGAACTTTTCTTATCTTAAAATGGGTCGCCCAAAATTGGATGAAAGCTACTCAATTCCCTCTCCCATTTCACAGACTTCATAATCTTAGATTAAGATCCAAATTGGAAGGACCTGCATGGGAGGACTGCAGGTTTGTGTACAATATGATCATGCGAAGTCCTTTGGGCTTTGCTGTATCATCACATGTCACCATTTATCCAAAACTTCTCCAAGAGTTCTGGTGGAACTCTGAAATCATTTTTAGTGGTACTTCCATATGGATTGAGAGTGAGGTTATGGGGTAAAAATTACCCTAAAAGAGGAAACAATCAGAAATGTCCTTAACAGGGTAATGATCATGAAATCAAATTCTGGATAAGGCAAATGTGCAACAGACCTTGACTGAAATGGGTTATCATACAAACAACTCGTCAAGGGCTGTTAGCAAATCTGGTTTTATACCACCTTTCCAGTTTTTGGTACACAGCTAAGTGTCTGCTTCTCCAAGAAGATTGGACACTTCAACGAGATGTCTCATAAGATGATGGAAGTGGTTCATGCTGTTGTACAGGAAAAACCTTACAACTATGCTAAGTTTCTCATGAGAGACCTAGAAGCAAACATCCACGACCGTCAACCCTTTCTGATCTACCCTCGATTCGTAACCAAGGTGATCACCAGTCAGCTGGACTTCGGAGGAGTGAGAAGCTGCTATCCAAGAGCAGAGCTGGTACTTCAAGAAAACGTAAGTGAAGCCACCCTGGTGCCATCAAAGAATCACACCGGTCGAATAACCAGTCTTTGGTTATATGTGAAGTGCATGTACAATGTGTTGGAGGATGAGGATGAGTAGTTGTTGTTTGATTTTCTTTGCTGTGTGTTTTATGTTTTTTTTTTTGGTTTATATATATCTGGTTTGCTTTAATTTCTTTTCATTTTTTTTGTCAATAGGATCTAGGGGGAACTAACACAACATGTCTGATAAAAACAAGGAAATCTGGTGAAATTCAAATGGGATCTGACAGGATTTAGTGGTACTCAGAAAATCTGTATTTATTCAGAAAACTCATTAAGCCACAAGAATCTGATCATTCACCAGAAAATTTTCAAAGTAACCAGAAAATCTGACAATAAATCAGAAAATCAAATTTTTATCAGAAAAATCTCTTGAAAAGCAGGAAGTTTGACATATCATCAGAAAAACAATGCTTTTAACCAGATTTAAAGAAACTTATGACCATCTAATTTTTTTTTTTAAAATAAGTTTCTTTCAAATTTTTTTCTGAGGACTGGAACAAGCTGTATGAAAAAATACTTCCTGCATATCAGAACAAAGGTATGGAGTTCAGAACTGCAAGACTGCAATGTAAGTAAAAATCTCGAAACTCTACTTATTCCCTCTCATCTAAAAAAATATATATGATCATCCTCTGTAAATGAATCAAATGAATTCTGATGATATATGAAGAAAATACAAACTCTCAAAAGTTTATTCAGAATTTTCTCATATACATCATCGAGAGGAAAACCTGGGAAGACACACAAACTCGGAAAAGGTTTCTATTGGACCTTTTGAAACTAAAAGGGTCCCACATGGTGAAAAGGTGCAAGTTGGACATAAGTGTTTATCCGCAAAATCATTGGAATCTCTAAGTCTCATTAAAGGATTTACATTAATTAGAGATAAACAAAGGTTTTTCAAAAACGGTTGTTTCCCTTAAAGGATTAAAACATCATAAAGGTGTCATTAACCACCTTGAATACAACAACCCATGACAAACACTCAAGAATCTCTGTCTGTACACACTATAAATACCTCATTCAAAAACAGGTCTTCCATCTTCAACTTCAAATTCGAAACCCTAAAACCCTTTTCCGAAACAAAAACCAAAATTCTCAATGGCAGCTATCAACATCAACATACCACCAACTGAACACTCTGTTCCCTTCATCACTAAAGCTGAATTTCTTCCATTAAAGAGCAACAATGAAGCAATGAATGATAACATTGAAGAGTATGATTTGAAGTGTCAAATTCTCATTGAATTTCTGACCAGATGCCCTATAGCTCAAGCCCTCACAAAGACCAGAGAGGTACCAGAAGAACTCATACAACAAGTTGTAAAAACTCTCAAAGTCTCAAATCAACTCGAGCTACAGCACATGTGTGGGGAAATATCTTTATTACTATATCACCAGAGAAATAAGGGAATGTTTGGAACTACCTTAAGCCAAAGCTATGAAGAAGCACCAGTAAAAGAAGATATGTTCTCACAACTTGATGCTGTAATGGGCTACAGGACAAAGATTTCAAAAATCAATGAATTCAAGAGAAACAAGCTACCTGCCTTCTGGCAAGTTCTAATGGAAATTCTGAACAAGTGTCTATCTTCAAAGATTGGAGGTACAGATCAGATAAATAAGAATATTCTAACAATCATGTTCAGTCTCATTAGTGGGTTGAACATTGATTTTGGAACAGAAATATTTATTCTGATCAGAAGATCAATTCTGACAAACACTGGGAGGATAGATTCACATCTACCATTTCCCAAATTTCTGTCAATCATAATTTCTGATGCCTTTTCTGAAAGGAACCTAGAATTCCAGCATCAGAAAATATGTGGAAAACAGAAATTATGAGACCTTGGACTGCCATAGGATCTTGGAAGTCAGATTATGATGTGGCCTGCTCTATCAGAAAGAATGATGAATCCGATACCAGAAGATTCACCATACAGAGCAGAATATCTGAAGATGTTGAACAAAAGGCCAGAAAACAGAGGAGTTTTTGAAAATGTGTCCCCCATGGAGCATGATGCACAAGATTCAAGCACACCAAGAATGGAACAGCAGGGTGAATCTGATCCTCATCCAGCTGATGAAGATGTGAATATGAGTCCTGTGGCAGAAGAACATCATGCTGAAATCTCACATATGGGAGAAACAGGTGCACAACACTCCAAACTAAACATATTTCATTTCTCTGAGAGTGATTCTGATGAATCAATTCAAGGAAAACCTGAAATTTTACATAGAGGCACCATTTCTGCAAAACAAAATGTGAGTAAAACCAATGACCCATTTTATGAATCAGATTCTGAGGAGGAAAATGTGGTAGCAATAGGTGGAGATCAATCTGCTGATCAAGGAAACCTGGATGAGAAAACTAAGAGTTTCTCAACAACTCATGGAGAACCTGAAAAGGTTCAAGGATATGAGGAAAACCAGAACTTGAATGTGTTTCAATTTTCTGGTGAGGATACAGAGAATTTGGAATCCTCCAATCCTCTTAACCTCAGAACAGCAGAGAATGTGTTTTCTGCTGGTGTTAGAAGGGGAACATCTGTTGTTTCTCCTATTTCCCAAGGACATCAATCTATGTCCCCTAAACAACTTCACAAGGAACTTGAAGACACAACTGCTACTGAGAAAACAACCACAGAAGGAAAACTTGATCTGATACTGGAAGAAATCAGAAATCAAAAGTCAGATATCAAGGTTTTATCAGAAACTGTCAAAGTTGTGCAGAAGCAAACAGAAGACAATGTTGCAGCTCTCAACAAACTGAAAAAGTCATCAGAAAACAAAGAGAGCTCATCAGAATTAGAGAAGGCTCTTAAGGAAATGCATGATATCAAGAAAAAGATGGCTGAGGTTGCAACTGCAGGAGAAAGCTTAAGTTCAGGGAAGATTCTTGAAGAAATACAGTTCCTCAGAGCCAACAACAACAGCATAGCTGAGGCTTTTGAGAAGCTGTTGATGGAATTGACAACACAGAGAAATCAAGAAAACCAGGAGTTTCAGAAAATGAAGAAACAAGAAGAAACAAATACTCAACTTCTCACTAATGTTCATTTGTTAGTAGAGAGATTGCAGTATAATGTTGCTAGATTAGCAAAAGTCGATCTTCATGAACTGAAAGCCCCAATTCCACAAGAAAGACAACAAGGAGATCAGAAACTCCTCCACAACAACCAGAAACCATTCAACAAGTTCAAACCAAACAAACAGAAACTTCAACAGCTCAAAAACAGAAGCAACCCATGGGTCCACCTCCAAATAAACAAAAGTTACTCATGGGTCCTCCATCAAATGTCCCAAAGCCAGACACATCAAGGGTATAGCAGAAAGACCATGTTCCAGTTCAGTCATCTTCTACATCCATCACAGGAGAAACAGATTTCAGCATAAGGGTGGATACAAAAGAGAAGAGAAGAATGGAACATGAAGTGACTTCCTCAAAAAGGCCAAGAAAAGAAATGATAGAAGATTCAGAAGGGAACATCAGAGAAATGGATGTGCTAAAAGGTGATTTACACACTATTATGTACCCTGAAGAACATCTAAAGCATTACTATTGGAAAGGTCCAGAAGACAACCCAAAGAGACCACTCTCTCCATTGAGTAAAGGTATTGTTGAAAACAGAAACAATGGAGGTTGGGTAATTCTACACAAGCACATGACCAATCCAATAGTATCAATTGAAAGAATTGATACTTTGACCACTGGAGGAGGTATCTTAGGTTATGAAGCACAAAACAAGTATACCCTGATCAGAAAAGATAACAGTGAACAAAAGGTTACTGATGCAAATCTGCCTGATGATATTTATCCATTGGCAATAGTCAAAATGAAGAATATCATTGATGAAATGAAAGGTAATTCAGTTGTGGTCAGAAGAGCCCTTGAAAGCCTCTAAAGTGCAAGAGCAAAGCTATACAAAAGGGCTGCACTGGCAGACTTTGATCTATGTATCAATTTTGAGTACAGTGACAAGGTATTAATACCTCCTCCCAACACCAGAATTCCAGCTGAAATTCCTTCTAAGCTTGTGAGAACTGGAGCAATCTTTGACAAGCCAGAAATGTGTGTAGTCTTCAAAGATGCTAATGAAGAGAAAGCTCTGTTCAGAATCAGTGAAATATGCAGGTACTCCAATCAAACTCTGAAATATATAAGGAACTGCATGAATGAAAAACAAGAGTAGCTCAAGAAGAAGGGAAAGAACAATGAACAGCTGAGAAAAACAATTGAAGAATGCATTGAAAACTGGATGGAAACAAGAGGATGGTACAAAGAAATGTATAAAGAAACTCAAAAAGCAATTGATCACAAGAAAAGGATGAAACCAAGAGACAAATACAAAAGTGGAGTGAAGATCAATTAATGAATTGATGAGATTAAATTTCTGTCTTTGAGGAATATTTTATTTTTGTCTGATTTATGGTTGGTTTGACTATGTTCTATGTTTCTGAACTTAGTTGTTTTTAAATTTCTCTTTTAAGAAAATTGTTTATGTTAGATATAGAGATAGTTCATTTTCTTACAATACTTAGGGGGAAACTGTTAGGAAACTTTATTTGTAAGTATTGAAGAAAAACACAATCAACTAGATCTATGAAGAGATCACAGTCCTGAAGATCACAAACAAGAAAAAGAAGATCAGATAGGATAACTGAAATGCACAGCATCTACTTCAAAGAATCACAAGTTGATCAAGAGCTGAATTGGATTATCAGAGAAGGTCATTTCTGATGGATCTGATGATATTTCTGATGAAATATCATCAGTTTCTAACGATTCTGATCATCGGGATTTTTCTGATGATTTGTTCACCAGAATTTCTGATGAAGTGGTTTATCAGAAATTCTGATGAAGTACCCCACTTATCTGAAAATAGCTCTGTCCTGCCACAATTACCGAAGCAAGTTGACATTATTGGATATCATGATGAAAAAGGAAACTTGAACGTTGGATTCAGTGAATATGTCAATT